>JAGFPH010000430.1:25826-44261 GCA_018207615.1 Philaenus spumarius | reverse complement strand
TTTTGTATTTTGATTCAACAATTAGTAAATAATTAAAAAAATTAAACCTCTAATATGTAGCTATCACTCCACTAGCTCGAGCTGGTAAGGATATGATAATCCACGTATTTTGTGAACCTTGTTCTTTTAACCAAAACTGATCTAAGAAGAAGCACCGAGCTAAGTGTTGAAAGAAGGATGATTTTAGGAAATCAAAGGTACTCCTGAAGGGTCATGAAGGGAGTAGCAGATTACTCAAAGGTCAAGATAGGAGAGATGAAGACAATTTTAGACATTCTGACAATGCATTGTGTACTAAGCAGACGACTTTTTTGCAAGAGGGACTCACACTCACCATAGAGTGTATTTTGCTGTTTCCTACCAATGGTATGGTCGAAAAGACATGAGACGTCAGGTGAAGGTATTCTGTAGAAGCGAAAGATAATATTTCTGATCTTATGAGTTAAAGAGAATGATATGTTTAGGGGGAAGTAGAGGTAAAAAATATAACTCCCCGGAAAAAGTGATGAAAAAAATAGCCATAGTTACCAGGAAGCAGAAACAGATTTATTAAAATCGCCTAAATACTTTTAGAGATAAAAAATAGTAATTAATACAAATTCGTCTTTATAATATAGAGAACTGATTAGATAATATATCTCTAAAAGTATACTTTAAATATTTATCAAACCGTTACCTTCACACAATAAGAAACAGAGTTCTGTATTATTAATAATTCCTTATAAGGGAAAAAGTGCGCCATCATTAGGAACAGTTCGTTAAAGAAAACACTTTGTTTTTTAAAAGTGCTAATTCTATAAGCTCCATATTAAAACTGTTTTATTTAAAAGCTTTATTCAAAGAGTTTATCTTGAGCCGTGTTAAGTAAGATGCTCGTCGTCTGCTAATTAAGTCATTCTGAAATCCAAAGAAGAATTTAAAACCAATTTTGAGCTTTAAAATGTATTTTAAATGTATTAATCTTATTTTTAGTAGAATCTTTTCGTATCTTTTGAAGTTTTAATGGTAACCTTATTTCACCTTTTATTCTCTCTAAACGAAACTTCGGAAAACATTTTGCATATCTAAAATACAATATATACATAGCTAAAACAACCAAGTGCTTTACCTAACTGTATTCAGTGTACATGAAAATAATTGATTTATTTCGAAATAATAGATGTTTTAAAAGTAAGTTATATTTTAAGTTATAATGGTGAAGTTTATTTTGTCACTCAAAGAAAAAGACATAGGGTTTAATAAAATGGAGGAAAAATCATCTTTTTGGTTTTTAAATTTGACTTGATTATTCCTAAAAAATAAAAAAAATAGTATTAGTATACTAATTTTAATCCAATAATTTTTATGTGATCCCATCTTTAGAATGTGGGAGAGTATCGAAGTTTTTTTGTGGTTTAAAAATCAATCTTACCCCTTAATATCAAGTATTTTTATTAAAATTAGGTATATTATCGATCATAAATGGTTTTAGAATATTATTTTTCTTCCATCCTGTATTTACTTTTATTTTATGAATAAGTTACATACTTTTTGTTTATTTACAAAACTCATGCAACTTTATTTTATTTTTTTTGCTTTTGTTTTTAATATAACTTGAGAAAATAACCTAATAGTTTTAAATATTTACTCAAAAGATTTGCATAAAAAAGAACACAAATGTTACTACAAATCTTTAAGATTTACTAACAAATAAATGTTGTACTAATGGAATAATAATGGTCACTAGAAATTATTATAAGTTTTAACAAATAATAATATTAATGTTTTCTGAACAAATTAATTTATAATGTTCAGCTGATAAATATCAACATTCCACAATTATTAATTCGACTATAAGGAAAGGAGCTGAACCGTAATGGTGTATTTATAGTTTTTTATTTCGTATTAATTTTTGTGTTTAAAGCAAATTGGTTGCAATAAATTGGATGCACTAAAAATGATGTAACAAACCTCTTTTAAATTCTGTAATTGGTTCGTTAGCTTTAGTTATTTCAGGGAAGAGACTTATTTGTACCTCGATAAAAAGTTTAAGCTACTTAAAAATACTTAATCAAAAGTTGATAGATTCATAATACGAACAAACTAAAAATCTATTTTCATTTACAAGTGCACTATTTGTGTGCACATAATTATCCTATCATTGTTTATGCACTGTCATTGTCTATACTTATTTTATGGTGTAAGTAAATAGTCCGTATTTGTGCTATTAATTAAAATATAAAATAATATCATTATATTATAATATTAACAATCACTAATTTCATTCCACTGGATATAATTAATACCAAGATAATAAAATAATTAAAAATATCGCTAGAATCATTGATTATTATAGAAATTTGACAAACAAAATAATATTAATAAAATGAATCCCTTTATTTAATATTCCAAAGCTTTGCAAACAGAGGGGAGAAAGGAGTTGGTCTGCCAAGATTTATGTAAAACATTTCGTCGAAAGAATTAAAAGATGGAGAAAAAATATATAGTAAACATACAATGAGTTCTGAAATTAAATGATATTTTGTAAAATAATTATTTTTACGTTTAATTGTTTGTGGCTAAGCTTCACTTTAATAAGAAAATGCATTTTAACTCTATTTTCATATATTTTATTGAGTTGTATATCATAGCACATGAACATAATTTATTTTAGTCCCAACTATATACTTTCAGGGATTTTTCAAAGACTACAGACTTGAACCTGAAAATTAAAAACCAAAATTTTCAAAAAATTCAAGTGCTGTTTAAAATTAATTCATCTTAACATATTATAAGAGACACAAAATTGATGAATTAAGACCTTAAAATCATAAATAGCTTTAATTATCAGGGTATGCCCTTTTCAAATTAATGTGCAATTAATTAAACATAACCTGAATGCATTCGTCACTAAATTAGCAGTTTTCGTGAGATATGAGGATATTGATTTAAAAGATGAATGTAATATATATATATATATATATATGTATATACATATAAAGAAACAAAATAATAAAACAATTTTAACAAAAAATAAATATAGTGTTTATTTGACATAATTGTGGTTCAAGTTTTAATTTACATTTTAATTATGAGAAATAAACACTATAATATAGTTATATTAATTTTTGTTAAAATTGTTTTATTATTTTGTTTCTTTATATATATATTTTTGTTGTTGTTATTTTCATTTTTTAAATCATTATCGTCTTATACTATTCCTCATTATTTAAACCACGCCCCTATTGAGACACTGTCTATACAGAGTTAAACAAACTTTATATAATATAATATATCTTGTGTTGCATAATAGGAAAACATTTTTTACATATCTGAACCTTTATGATTTTGGTTGTCGGGTTTGAGGGGGTAGGAGGGTAAACAATTTCAAATGTAAAGTTAGGTCATACAATTCACCATTAAAAAGCTTAGGTATTACACAAACACCAAAACACCAACACAAACACCAAAAAAACCAACACAAACACAAAAGTGAAACAGAATAACGCAAACTAGAGTTTATTATCTTGCTTCGTTTCAAAGTAATGGACAATCAAAGTTCTGGAATATTGTTATCATGACATCAAAGTAGGTTATTAATTGTTGATATTAGAAATAAGTAGGTTGTATGTTATTTTCCAGAATTTTGATTGTCCATTACTTTGAAACGAAGTAAGATATTAAGCTGTAGTTTGCGGCATTGTGTTTCTCTTTTAATAAGCTTTTCAAGGGTGTATTACATGACCTACCATATATTTCAAATTGTTAGCCCACCAAAATCATCGAGTGTCAGATATGTCAACACATTTGTACTGTTATGCACAGTTTTGTTAACTTATTTTCAGTAAAAAAAATAACAAAGGTGTTAAAGGGACTTTATGAACACTATGCATATAATTAAGAACCACATTATTAAGTTAGATATAAGTTTGTAACTGACGATGACTTGGTCATTGAAACGCGTTTAATTATTACACTTTTTACGCAAGAAACTGTGTTCCGTTTTTTATTCATATAGTATATATGTTATAAATAATTTACAATAATTGTTTTAAGACTAGTAATAATAGTTTCGATTCGAACATAGAACGCATACTAAACTGTGCATGGAACTGGAGACAGAAGTTTTTTATCATTTGTGATTTTTGATCTCAGCGGCTAATTAAGAAAGAAAATAGTACTAATTTATAATTTTATTTCAACCAGTTTGTAAAAATGTATATCATAGTCTAAATTTAACTTTACATTATTAAGAATACGTGTACACATGGAAACACAAGGCAGTTTACTTGATAGTGAACGTAGGCAGAATGGGGAATAAGTAACCATGAGAATATAAAAATTAGTGCATTTATTTAAATAAGTATTTAAAGTTGTGAGATTCTGTGCTCATATTTTATTCTATCAAGTATTTCGTTGCAGATAACGAAAGCTATTTATAGATTCACGACTATGCATTCAATATTTTTCAGTTTTTAAAACTTCCAATTTATTGATTTTATTGAGTAAAAGCATAATCAAATTAATCTATCAGGGTGAGTTATGCTTAAACAAAGTATGTATATAAATTATATTATAGGCAATAAGTACTCTTGTTAATTTGTTGTTTATAACAAATGCCAGTTAGTATTAAATTATAAATTGAGGGTTTCAATAAACTAGAACTATGGATCACCATATATTACATTTCTTTCATAAAAATAATGTTTTTTATCGGTTTTACTATCAACTACATGTTTGGTAATACATTTACCGTCATATTTTTTTAAGGAATGTCTCCGAGTAATAGTTTTAGAATTATTATTCCAATATGTTTATTCAAAGATTTGTATTTTGTATCTTTCATTATGTAGTCAGCAGTGTAACAAATTTTACAAATTCAAAGCAAGTAATCTCTGTAATCCCTTCCAACAAGCAAACATTGACTTCGTAACACCTGCAGTATAGGTATATATAAAAATAACATCTACAGTTGTTATACTGAACACATATTGACAACAGTTTTTTAAACATTAATAATGGTTGATAATGTACATAGACAGGTTTCGGGTTGTGGTTTTACGAGTTTCAAGAAAGTAAAATGTAGTTATTTTTTTACAATAAATTAGCATAGTTGACAATTTAAGAAGTGCAAACCCTATTATAAAATAAATAAATATTTTCTTCATACAACAAAGTTTTAGAAGTAATTTTGTTAATACCTTAACCAATTTAACACAAATAGAAACTTACTTGACAATGTTATGCAATGTAAAATTAAGTTTAAGTGATTAGAATTTTAAGTTACGATGATATTTTACTGTTTTATTTACTATGATAATAGGAAATTTCAGTGTTTAAAGAAAACGAAAAAAAAAAACCAAGAGGAAATCTTAAGAAGTTATTTTAATCTGAAGAAAGATAAAAATAAAAATTTATATTTTTGCCTAATTATGTACAATGAATCAATAGCTGAAGTCGTTTTACAATTCGGTTGAAATTAAATTAATCAAACGCCTTAGATTGTATTCGAGATAAAGACCTGCAGCTTTGTACACAGAGTAAGTAACGAGGGGGGGGAGCAGGGAATTGTGTTTACCAAAGATTTAATTAAAAGATTTAAAGGAATGAATTAAAAGGTGAAGAGATCAGTTATTGTAAACGGAAGCCAAAACCAAAGTGGGACATTTGTAATTGATTACAAGCTAAATTAAATTATAAAATAATTTGTTTGAAAGTTCTACACTTAAAAACTGATAACTAAAATGAACCAAACCTGATAATAGTGACCTTTCTTTTAGTAATTTTTAATTTGTGACCCTGTGAATATAAAATAATATATTATATCTAATGTCATAGGCTTAAACGTTTATACGTGCATTTTATTCATGCGTGCTTCGCTACGGGTAATTGATTTGCATCACTAAGTTACATTATTGTAATATTTCTCCCTCGTTTTCTTTCATCTTTTATTTTACGAAAGTGAATTATTACATGTATTTACAATTAGTTTGGTATGTTTTGTTAAATGACTGCTCGTCAATCGTCTTCGTCAAGGTATGTTTTCTGAATAATTTAAATCAATTACAAATAAAGAGTTCAGAGTGAAGAGCGTCTTTCACCAAATTTCACATTCCTTGACGTTATTCAATTAATGTTTATAGTTTTAGGGGTTGTTACTACTTTTCAATCCCTTAGCAAAACGTTACAAAGTGTTAAACTGTTTTATTTTATATGCATCTTGTAAGAAATTAATGTACATAATTTCAGCTCTCTAGCTTTCAGGAAAGTATAAAAATTCATATTAATTGTTTTAGGGGTTGTTACCACCCCTTAGCAGAACTTGACAAAAAGTAAAACTGGTTTACTTATTATATGGGATTTTAAGAAATAATTGTACAATATTGCTTTCTAGCTTCAAGGAAAGTAAACAAATAATGTATTGTTTTAGGGGTTGTTTCAACCCTTTAAGGACATATATTTTAAAATCCTTTCTTAGTTCGCCTCTAGTTACTGTGAGCAATATGTGTAACAAATTTCAAGTTATTAGGCGGTATTCAATTATTATTTATAGTTTTAAGGGAATGTAGGCCTACTACATTTTCACCTCTTGGCAGAACGTGACAAAATGTAAAACTGGTTTATTTTTTCTATATATCCTTTAATAAATAAATTTACAAATTATCAGATCTCTAGCTATAAGGAAGGTATAAAAATGTATATTTACTGTTTGTAGGGGTTGTTATTACATTTTCACCCCTAGCAGGACGTAACTAAATGTAACTCGTTTACTTATTATATGTATCTTGTAACAAATAAATGTACAAATTTCAGCTTTTTGGCTTTAAGGAAAAGTATAACAATCGGGATAGATTTGATCAGCTTTTCGCATTTAAATATTTCTTTAAAATTAATAAATGCCAAATTTTAGATCTCTAGCTTTAAGGAAAGAATACCAATTATTATTTATGGTTTTAGGGGTTGTTTCAACCCTTAAACGCGAAATATTTCAAAATCCTTTATTAATGCGCCTCTAGGGCCTATGAGCACTATGTATACCAAATTTCACATTCCTAGGAGGTATGGTTTTCGTTATACTGTAATGAGAGAGTGAGTGAGTGGTATTTCAACCCTTAAACGTTAAATATTTAAACATTATTTCTTAGTGCATCTCTAAGGCCTATGCGCAATATGTGTACCAAATTTCATATTCTTAGGAGGTATGGTTTTCGAGATACTGTGATGAGTGAGTAGTATTTGGATTACATATATTATATGTAATTATAGATTAAAAGTTTCTGAAATGTTTTTCTCTTTTGCACAATTTTATTTAAAGTTTAAAATAAACTTTTTATAAGAATTTACCTTAAAAAAAAAAATAATTTGGCTTTAAGTTTGTGTTAATTCATTCATCAAACATATTCGAATAATAATTTGCACTTAGTACAAATTTGCAGTCATTTTCTTTATAATGCTCATATTGTAACATAATCCAGAATTTGTTAATATTATATGCTTGCAAACGTGCATGAGACAAAACAAATAATAAATATAACAATATAACCTTACAAATTAAAATGTATATGTACCTATAAAACAGGAATACATATATAATATCAATTGATTAACTTAAGATTTTCAAATTTTGAATTATAAAATTTTAATTTTCCAATCTGCACGCATTGTACTGTTTAGTTTGGTACGATAAGAGATGTGAAAAGTTGGAACAATACTTGGAAGACGTAATGGAACGTAAAACTGTGGTGCTTTTAGAAGTTCGGAAGACTGGCTTTCAAAGTGCATCATTATTGTAGAGGAACTTTAAATAGTTTGAAAAAATTTTGTTCCTATGATATCTGTGTTGTAATTTCCTTGGTGCAATACTGGAACATTCTAAAAATAATATTTTATACAAATTGTGTGTCTCATTGTATTCAAGTTCTATACTCTCTTTAAAAGTTTCTAAATAGCAGACGTATAATCAAGAAAACTTCTTTCCCAAGCATAGTTCAAAACCTGGAATGAATTGTGTTCTTTGGTATCCATTGGCTGTTGTCTCTTGGTGAACCTCAGCTTTTGCTCAGACCTATTATTGAACTCTTGTCTGAGGTGAGTTGAAATGTAAGACCACCGTCCAACAATTAACTCCCAGTCCATGAACTACCTTGAATGAACAGCAGATATAGTTTACTTTGTTTATTTCTTCTTTTATTATAGACCACACTGCACTGATGAATGAAATAATAAATAATTTTGTCAAAATTCGTATAATATCAATGTATTTTATAGTATGAAACCTAGAACAATCTATTCTATGGTCCTTAAAACCCTTATAAGTGAAGTTTGATAAAAATCGTTAGAGCTGTTTTCAAATATGGATACATATGTACATACGTGAAGTTCCTCGTGAGCGAATCGAGTTCTCCGTTTTAGCTCGACCGTTCGGCATTTTGTCTGTGTGTCTGTCTGTCTCACGATTACGGCCAAACGTCTTGACCGATTTTGATGATTTTTTGCATGGACGTTCCTTATTCCTAGGCCGAGCGATGTATATATACGGTTTTTTCCATTTTTCATTTTTAACACCTTAAATAAAATAAAAATGGACGCCGGGCTGTTTCCTTCAGTGTAAGCTTTTTTCCAAAACCAGTTGTCATGAAGTTGGCAACAATGTAGTTGAAGATTGACATGACGTCAGACCACAGACAAAGCAGATTAAAACTACATGTTCTACAAGCTAGTCGTGTTTTAATTTAATGTCTCCTAAAACCAATGTCACTAAACATGACATGGCGCAGTCGGTAATTGAACAGGTATACAATTTATAAAGTGTTTCTCAGCATTAGTTTTAAACTCCATAATGCCGTCAGATAAAGAAGAAGTCAATAAATCTGGCAACCATGGTAGTACAAGCAATGCACAATGTCAAGCCGCCATCAGAGATCTCGTGGACTGAGAGCATGGGAGAAAATTGGAAATTCTTTCAGCAAAAGTTTGAAATATATTTAATAGCAAGTAAGAATAAAACTGAACCGAGTGAGTATCAAGTTGCATTACTTTTGAATATAATAGGAGACAGGGCTTTTAAAGTGTATAACAATTTTGTGTTTAGTGACGCAGAAAACAAAAATGATATTAACACGGTTATGAATAAATTCAGTGACTATTTTTTAACAGAACGTAATGTAACGTATGAATTTTCTAAGAGAACAAAAGTGAATGAATCAATAGATCAATATGTTACAGACCTAAGAGACTTAAGTTCAACGTGTGAATTTTTACAATTAACTGACAGTTTAATAAAAGATAAAATAGTTTTAGGCATTCAAGATAGGTGCATAAAAGTAGAGTCTCCCCCCCGTTGGCACAACCTTGACCTTGACCTTTGACCTTTGAGCAGTGTAACGTGTGTGAGATGTTGACCTTGAGGAGAGTTAACGTTTGTGAGGTGTTGACCTTGAGGAGAGTAACATGGGCGTTGAGGGTGACCTTGAGGCGCCGACGCCGGCCACTGTTTCCGCCCGCCATCTTTTCTCCGCCATCTTTTCTCCGCTATTTTGTTTCCGCCATCTTTATTTTTTTTATTTTCTAAATTAAATTAAATTAAATTATTTTCTTTTTTAAAACAGAATAAATCAGCTTTTCAATCACGGCCTGTCTTGGTTTAAAGCCCTCTCACCAGCGTCAAGGTGACAGACATGAGAAGGTTAATTTTGAAAAAAAATAAAAATTAATAAATGCCAAAAGTGATTGAAAATTTTTACTAAAAATTTAATTACATTTGTTTCTCTTCCCACCAATACTTTCTATATTTACAATTAATTAAAACACTGTCATAACTCTACATTGCCCTCGAATAATTAACTTATACACTTAATTTGTCATAACTCTACATTGTCTGTGTTTCACAGTAAACGTATTCCCACCTAACCTTGACCTCAAAAAATTATTTATAGGATTTAGTCAAAATAAAAACAATTCATTTAAAAAACAAAATTTTAATACAACATTTTAAAAATCAAAAATTCCTCTTCTCTCCATGTACTCTTGGAGTTCCCACTCCAAGACTTCATCATCTTCTTCCTCCCCCGAGGAATAATCAAAATAGAATAGGTTGTCGGAGTCCACCTCCTCCTCCTCATCGACTCCGTATTTGAGTTCCTTTAAGAAGAAATTTTTTCGATAAAACCATACACACGCACTGATTTCTATATACTAGTAAAAATCTTAAAATCTACTTACGGCAAATAGACGAGGCAGCTCGTCTCCAACAAAGTCCTCGATTATATCCATAGTGCGCCTGTAGATGTTGTCGTCTGAACTACGGAGTAGAAATCGCGCTTGCTTTATATAGCCGTCTAACTGTACAGGAAACGGAATGCAACATGGCAACCTACCAAGATGATGTAATGCACGTTGCACCATCTGGACTATGTACACTGACCATCTGAACTATGCAGGGAACGCAAGTCAAATATGTTGAAAGTCGCAGATATCTCATACTCAGGAAAAAATATAGTTATACGATTTAAAAATGATGGTATAAAGTAATAATTTGGATGGTTAGCTTAGGTAGAGTATTATAACCAACAATCATGTCTTTTGTTTCAACACATTCTATTTATTCAAACAGAAAATACAAATCTTTTACACTTTACCACTTGGTTTTCTCTGACCACGAGTTTCTATTTTTACATTTTTCCAACACACAAGTACACAGTTTATTTGTAGAACAATAACAAGGTGAACATTTCGGACAATAATTAAACAATTGAGCCTTGGTAAACCGATGGCATATGTCTTCGCACAGGTATATCCTTCGAAATGAGTTCTGTATAACGTGATTTTCCAGAATAGTTTTTGTGAGGTTTTACATTTGCAATGACAAGTGCTAAAATAATTACACACTCTACACGCAATACCGTCGACAGCAGTTCTTGGCAAAACAAAACATTTGAGATCGCAGCAATAACGAATTACTTTAGGTTTGATAGATTCCATTGTTTATTCTTTGAGCTCTGTATGCGTAATGAATGTTCGTAGTGTTCTGACTATGTATTTATAGTCGTTTTACTTACTATAATTGAAAAAATAACAACAGAACACAAAGCCATAATAGTCGTTGTACCATCTGGACTATGATATCCTATATATTTGATAGTTTGTCTTAATCAGGGTATTAAAATAAAAAACTGTTAAGATATATATGTTTATTCTTATATTTTATTACAATTCAAATAAAAAACTGTTAAGATATATATGTTTATTCTTATATTTTATTACAATTCAAATATATATATGTTTATTCTTATATTTTATTACAATTGAAATATATGTTTTAAAAATATAATCTGATGTAGTCCACTATCCATCTTCTACATATTGGGCATCTGTTGTTAAATTGGATAACGCATTGAGTGCAGAACACGTGTCCACAGGGAAGTAAAGCCATATTCACTGCGTTAATCAAGCAGACAGTGCAAGGTCTCTGTGTCTGTTGAGGATTATTCAACTCTGGTTGCTGTAAAAAAACACACACCATTAGTATTTATATACTCTTAAACAACAAAAATAGTATTTATTAAGAAAATACTTACACCGGCGGTGGTGGAAGACGGACGGCCATATAGTTGTAAGCAGAAGATACCGTCTTCCGTCAGGTCTATCAAATCTTGTCTCATCATTCTAAAAACATGGAGCGCAAACGTGCCACATGTTTTGTAGTATGAAAACGACGCTGCTACCTTTAAATCTTGTACAATCGTGCTGAGAGAGGCCGATGCATTTTCCAAAACCTCTAGCGTTGTAGCTCGGTTCGGCATCCCATGAATATGTTGACAAGGTTGAACGTTACCACGGTGATGAGCCAGAGGTGAATAATCATTTCTGAGCTGAAAAAAGTAAATACGGTTGTTACTAATATTATAAATTAAACTTTAAGGTAGAGAAAAAATGTTTTAGATGCTTACATAGTTTGCATGTCCGTAGCACTGTAGGTAATGCATCAATCGACACATATAATCGTTTTCAGCGGATCTAGATGCGCATGAAGAACTCTCAGTGGTCTCAACACATGAAGAACGTGATGCTGAAGGAAGGTTTTGATTCGCAATGGTCTCAAAAGGTGAAGAAGGTGATGCTGAAGGAAGGTTTTGATTCGCAGCGGTCTCAAAAGGTGTAGAAGGTGATGCTGAAGGAAGGTTTTGATTCGCAAAGGTCTCAACAGATGAAGAAGACGTAGAAGGAGATACGGCTGAAGAAGGCCTGGATAGAGGGAATTCCACAATGGAAATATCTTGTGCGTTTTGTTCAAAGTCCGGTGTCTTAGAATCGTTACTCATTTTTTACTGTAATTTGGAGAGATAGAATAAAATTATTGTCTAATTTTTGTCTTTAAATAATTTATACACAAGTCACGATCACAATAGAAATCGTAACTATTTCCAATAAAATTAGTAATTGTGTCTGTTGGACGATAGCGTAAGAACTCGGCAAATTCCTGTATTGAAAATAAAGGGGATACTACACATTTACCGCACCAATAATCGGGATCCCAAATAGTGTATAGTAACATGTCACCATCTACAACTTCCCTACGAGTAGATATTTCTAGTTTATTTCTATCAGAATCAGAAATCAGAATCATTCACAACAAATGAGCTAAAACAGTGCCTACACAAATCAACACCATTGTAAGTTAAGCGTCGAGTAAATACATCGTTGTACTCATATGCGAATGCAGGCAATTCAAACGGGTGATTCATTAGCATAAAAAAATCTGAATAAGTAATGTTTTCAAAATCAATATTTAAATAATCAAATCCTTCAGTATTACACTTCACTTTCATCAAATAGTTTTTAAAATTTGCTTTCAAATGTTTTTGAATAGAAACAGGTAAATGAAGTTCTTCTATATTACTATTAGTAATTAGTACTTGTTCACATACTGATCGAGCACATAGCTCAAATAATGTTTCTGAATTCATAACGTACACTGAAAAAAGATTATTGACACTAAAACCAGTACCGAAACTAAACAACTGATAATGAAAAATAGATGTTCAAAATCAATACAATCATAATCAAATCCTACAGTATTGCAACTCACTTTTGCTGAATAGTTTCTAAAATTTCTTCTTAAATGTTTTTTAATAGACACAGGTAATTGAAGATCATCTATATTAATATCAGCCATTAACAGTTGTTCACATACTGATATAACACATAGGTCTAACAATGTTTTTGGTGAATGAGATACATTCATAGCGTTTACTAAAAAATTATACTTACTTGAATTGTAATAAAATATATATATATATATATAAGAATAAACATATACGGTTCTCCTCGATGACCGGATTTACGGATGTAGTTCCAGTTTAACGG
The DNA here is from genome assembly GCA_018207615.1 of Philaenus spumarius. Classification (NCBI taxonomy): domain Eukaryota; kingdom Metazoa; phylum Arthropoda; class Insecta; order Hemiptera; family Aphrophoridae; genus Philaenus; species Philaenus spumarius. Next base: position 30,917 of record JAGFPH010000430.1, on the reverse strand, counting down.
TTTTCCCTACATGCTCGGTGACAATTAATTTTTTATGTATTAATTCTAATACTTGAGAATCTGTCAAAATCTCGTACCGCTGCGGTAAAAATACTTTTTTCAAATTTTCGTCCTGATCTAGATCTAATAGAATGCTTTGACCATGCTTGGTCCCCATACGTACGGCGTCTGTAATTAAATACGCTTTTCCAATTTTTAGTTTTTGTAATTGAAAAAAATCTAAATTTTTCGGCTCGATCGTATTAAAAAAATCAATAGTATTAGTAGCAGCAGCCATACTCACTAAGAAAATTAACACTGAAACACACTGACAACTGATAATAAACGACTGATAATGAAAGGTAGATGTATCCTGCTTTTATACTAATGTCGAGGTTATGTGCCGCACTGGAAAACGGACTCCGATGCAGTCGAGTGCGAAACATTCGCTCACAATGTGATTGCAATCCCTATTCATATGCATGTAAATTCCATGCAATAAGCGAGTCTAGTTTAAACGTTCAATACTGCCTGAGAGTGATTCAACTTCGCTGGCAAAGACCCTCTTACAACTTGTGCGAAAGTCGCGTAGAACAACCGGTTAGAAGTGTCTGTCTCTTTCAACATATTTGACTTGCGTTCCCTGCATAGGCCTTGACTTGCACTCATTTTACTATGTAGTGTCTTTGTTAAAAACGTTATTCATTCTGCGCAGTACTACACACGAGGTAACATCTCTCTCTTTAATCTATATTTGTAATCTCTCTTTCTTGTAATTCATATAGTTAGTAAAATGTCAGCCGCTTACGTTTTATCTAGTTTGGAAACTTATGTTGTAAAGTTCCGACTCTACGGTACCAAAGTTGTTTTCAAATTTAATTCACCACCCGAAGGTGTTGAAGAAATGCATTGGATTAGACAGGGTTTGAACGAACTTGTAGAGATTATGACAAAGGATACGACTGACGAAGACTATTTAGGGTTTACTTTGCGGAGCCTCAATTTTAAAAATAAGGAACCGGGATTTTTAGCTTTCAGACGGGCTTCAGAGGTGTCTGCGGATATCCTGTGGAACATTTTCGGGGGTATTATACAGAGTAACTCCGCGGCTTGTACTTCTTGCGATACATTTAAAGTAGAATGTACAAAAGTAAAAGTACCGATGGGTCGAGGTCAAGTTAGACCCGGATTGTATAATAATTTCGATGAAGAATGTAGTGCGAGAAAATGTATTGTAGTTATAAAAAATACAGACTCTTTGTGTTTACCGTGCTCACTCGTAGTTGCTATAGCTCATGCGGAGAAAGACAAGGACTATAAACTTATACGTATGAATAGATGTAACAGACAGACTCTTAGAGCCCGACAACTTATGCTCGATGCAAGAGTTCAATTCACAGACGAAGGTGCAGGGGTACGAGTGTTGCATCAGTTTCAAAATCATTTGCCTCTACACAAAATTACGGTGTACAGTTACGGGAATAAAGGTCGTGATATTTATTTCGAAGGCGAAGTGCAAAATCCTCGCTACAGACTAAATTTAATTTTTCACAAAGGTCATTTCAACGTAATTACTAGTTTGACCGCCGCTTTTGCTTGCAAATTTTACTGTGAAGCGTGTCACATTCCTTTCGATCATCGTTACGAGCACAGATGTTCCTCCACCTGTTACTCTTGCAAACGTTCTCCGCCGTGTTTGTTGGAAAACGATGGGATCTATTGCGGAGATTGTAACAGAAAGTTTATGAACAGAGACTGTTTCACAGCACATTTAAAAAATATATGTAAATCGGTCAAAAAGTGCCCCAGTTGCGAGAAAATGATAATTAAACAACAGCGACATTCAAAACATGTGTGCGGTGAAACTTATTGTAAAGTGTGCAATGAATTCATGGAACCGAATCACAGGTGCTACATGAAAGTCGATTATAGGAAACCTATGTCCGAGGGGTTTCTTTTCATTTTCTTTGATCTAGAGACACGTCAAGACGAGGTACTTGACTCAGCCAACGTTCATCGAGTAAATTTGTGCATATCCCAACAGTTCTGCTGGAAATGTATAAACGGTGATTCGTGTCAAAATTGTCTCGATCGTATTCGAGTTTTCAGAGATGACCCCGTCAACGACTTTATGTCGTACGTTATGGAAGTGCGAAAAGCATACAAAAAAGTGTGTATCCTGGCACATAACGGACAATCGTTCGATTTTCAATTTCTCCTTAAATACGTGCTCGAAAAAACTCAATTCACCCCCGAACTGATCACACGCGGTACAAAGGTAATCCTCATGGAGATCGATAATGTTAAATTTATCGATTCTTTGAACTACATGCCCATGGCTCTATCCAAACTTCCTAAAGCTTTCGATCTACCTCCTGAAAAAAAGAAAGGCTACTTTCCACATCTGTTCAACACATTGGCCAATGAAAATTATGTAGGTCCTATCCCCTCTAAAGAGTTTTATTGTCCCGACTCTATGTTTGACCAAGGATACAAAGACTTTACGAAATGGCATGACGAACAGATTCGTAACGAGTACGAGTTTGACTTTCAAAAGGAAATCTTTGAGTACTGCCTTTCGGACGTAGACATTTTGGCTCAAGCGTGTATTAAATTCAGAGCCTCATTTCTCAAAGAGTGTAAAGTTGACCCTTTTCTAGAAGCCGTGACAATAGCAAGTGCATGCAACCTCGCGTTCAGGCGTAATTTCCTAAAACCAAACACGATAGGAATTGTTCCTAAAATTGGATACCGATCTGTCGACCTCCAGTCTAAAATCGCTTTACAATGGTTGACTTGGGAGGAAGATCAGAGAGGGATTCGTATGGATCACACTGGTAGAGGTCGTGAAGTTGTCGTCGATGGGGTGAAAGTGGACGGAGTGTGCGACGGAATTCCACGGCTGCTACTGGCACGGATGCCCTAAATGTTTTCCGCACAGCCGCAATGAACCTCTTAAAGACGATCCGTCCGACACGCACAATGCGCGATTAGCGAGAACAAGAGCCAAAATCGCTAAACTCGCTCGACATGAAGTCGTGGAAATGTGGGAATGCGACTTTCGCAAACTTAAACACCGAAACGTTGAAATGGCTTACCTTGATTCTCACCCCATGATGCACACTGTACCCCTTAACCCTCGAGATGCATTTTTCGGTGGCCGAACGGGTAATACAAAATCGTACACGAAATGCAAGGAAGGCGAAACGATTCAGTACGTAGACGTGTGTTCGCTCTATCCTTGGGTTTGCAAGTACGGTAAATACCCTGTAGGTCACCCAAAAATACATATAGGCGATGGCGAGTGTAGGAAACAAGGTATGACTGTTGACGGACTTCTTAAATGCACTATACTCCCTCCTCGTGAATTGTATCATCCTGTACTTCCTGCAAAGATGAATCAAAAACTGATGTTTGTTCTGTGTCGAACTTGTGGACAAAATTTACTAGGGGAGTGTACACATAACATTGACGAACGAGTATTGACAGGTACTTGGACTATGGACGAAATACGAAAAGCTGTGGACAAGGGTTACGTTATTATTGAGATGTACGAGCTATGGGAATATAAAATGGCGTCGTTTGACAACGGAGACGGTCTTTTCACAGGGTTTATAAATAAATTTTTAAAAATCAAACAGGAGGCCTCAGGGTATCCAGGGTGGTGTCAATCTGAAGAAGACAGGGCAAAGTATATAGAAGATTATTTTATAAACGAAAATATTAAACTCGATCCTAATAAAATTTGTAAAAATGAGGGGCTTAGGTCACTTGCAAAATTAATGTTAAATTCATTCTGGGGTAAATTCGGTCAGAGGGAAAATCAAACAAAAACATCCATAGTAAGACAGCCTTCGGAATTGTTTAAAATGCTAGTCAACCCGTCCGTAGACGTAAACCATATCCAAGAAGTGAACGAAGATGTAGTTGTAGTAAACTGGCAATATGTTGAGGACTCCTGCGAAGTACTCCCTACTGTGAACGTGGTACTCGCTGCGTTCACTACTGCTCATGCAAGACTTAAATTGTACGACTACCTGGACGCCTTAGATACTCAGGTGGCCTACTATGATACTGATTCTGTTATTTACCTGCACAGAGAAGGATTACACAAAGTAGAGACTGGAGATTATTTTGGACAAATGACTGACGAACTGGCCGACTACGGGGCGGGATCGTTCATTACAGAATTTGTATCAGGCGGTCCAAAAACCTACAGTTACAAAGTTCTATCTACTAAATCCAATGACCCTGTGACTGTTTGTAAAGTAAAAGGCCTATCGCTGAACCTTCGCACTTCGGGTGTGGTGAATTTTGAATAAATGAAACGGATGGTACTAGATAGAGAGGACGAACCGCTCGCTGTTACAGACACTCGTATAAAAAGAACAAAGGATCGTGAGGTAATAACCGTGAGCGAAACTAAAATGTTTAAAATCACTGGTGCAAAGAGAAAGAGAGATGGTGAATACGATTCGCTGCCGTATGGCTACATTAAAATCCCGCGCCAAGAAAGAGAGATATGTTGAACTCTGTGTTAGTATGTGTGTGTGTGTGTTTAAAAACTTGTAAGACTGAATGGCCCTCTGGAGCGGTGTAAAAACCTGTAAGGCTGAATGTGTTGTAACGGAGATGCCAAAATTTATGGTTGGGCATCACGGAAGCAGGCGGGTGGGGGCCTGCTTCACCCCTTCGGGGGTTTACATACCCCGACAAATTTGATAATCCCTTCAGTCGAACGATGGACCTGAGACGTGCTATTGCTGCGGAGCTTCATAAGCCCGCGAGAAGAAATTTCAAAACTAGGCGTGTGACTTTGAAGGGTTTAACGGATTTATTCCAAGCGGATTTGGTCGAGATGATACCGTACGCTAAAGACAATAAGGGATACAAGTACATAATGACCGTGATAAATTGCCTTTCCAAATTTGCTTTTGCCGTGCCTATAAAGTCGAAATCGGGGACAGAAGTAGCCGCTGCGTTGGAACCGATATTTGAAAATCATAAGATGAAACATTTCCAGACGGATCAAGGTAAAGAATTTTTCAACGCACACGTACAAAAGTTAATGCGAAAATACAAAATAAACCATTACGCTACCTATTCGGACAA
>JAGFPH010000430.1:8488-25726 GCA_018207615.1 Philaenus spumarius | reverse complement strand
GTTTAATTTTTTTAATTATTTACTAATTGTTGAATCAAAATACAAAAGAAAATTAGTCAGAAATTAAGATTATTTCTATTTCCCTTGTTCGTAATATGTTGTTAATTTGACTACTTTTAATACTTATGTCATATAATTTAATTATATTTTATTTGCAAATATTGTTTTAAAAATAAATTTTATTCAAATTAGGCTTGTATTAAGTCTGTTGAATGTTATGGTTTATACAATGGTATTCTACACACAATTTATTGGGAAGTAAAAATTCCTTTAATTTTAACAAATTTGTGGTTTTCCTAAAAGCCTATAAATAGTTCCTTAATGTATCATAGACATAGCTGTGAGCGACTGTTAGTTGTTACTAAATTAATTGTTAAAAGTTTTACAGTATAAAATATTAAATTTTACAATATCTCTAAGTACAAGTTTTAAAGTTTGAAAAGGAACAGTATAGAAGCTGTATCAACTACTTTAATGTTAGCATTCTATAATTATACTGCATGTTATGGTGCATTTTATAACTTATTATTACACTTATTTTAGTATGCATTCAAAATAAATGTTTCGTCTCAATAGACATTCAAATATAATACATTATTTAATTTAAATACGAGTATTCTAAAAACTTAATAATTTCTAAAACTGTTTTTTTTTTTACTTTAATATTTTATACTTGCGTAAATTTGTCGTTTCTTTTATTATTTACTTGCTTATAATACACCTGATTCTTCTTAATATGCTCCATCAATGGTTAACATATTTGAATGATGGACAAAAATTATTGGTAATCGAGGATATGGTTTGGAAGTAGGGGGTGACAGAGGACATAGGGTTTTAACGTACTAGGTATTTTTGTAATACATCTTATAAAAAGCATGGTGCATTTTCTGTCCCTTACATAATAGAGAAGTATCTATCATTGCATCCACATATATATAATTTGAACTGGTTAGCGACATAACTGGGAAACTGTGTGTTTACTGCCTTTGTTTTTCAATCTAAAGACGGACAAAATAATAAAGTTTGCAAATTTACTAAAACACCTCTAAACTTTTAGGTAAGTTACTTCCAAATGACATTTCCATTAGATACAATTTTTTATTTTAGATAAATTTTTATTGAGGAGAAAACTTAAATGATACTGGTCCTTTAAGCAACAGTTATCATAAATACAATAATTTTATTTAAACATTTAACATTATTTACCATCCTAACTTTAAGGTTTTAATTTATCAGACAACTTTGCTTGAAAGAAATTATTAAATATGTGTGGAAAGTTCAAATTACGCTGGGTTTTTACTAAATGAACTAAAAAGTAGTAAAGTTAAAAAAAGCTTTACTCAATAATAATTGCATTGAATTACACTAAAAATACATACTATGCTTGAAACAACGTTACAGAAAATCCTAAAACTAAAAACATAAATGAGACAACAATAAAGAAATTTAATAACTCACAGACAGAATGAGAAAGAAATATACTTGTAATGAAGACAAAAAGTTAAGGTAGTTGCACTTGTCTTAATGAAACTGTCCGTCAAATCATCATAAACAAATCAGACTATGATGCTAGTTAAGATGATCAGACATCTTAAAACTAGTTTAAAAAAAACAGAAAGAATAAACAAACTGTAAAAGTAAAACATTAAAACAACAACTACAACTCAAATAACAAAACAAATAAAGAAACATTATATTGTTATTTTCTAAATAATTTTATTTCACTGCCCCTTCTAAGTGAAGGTAAAATTTTAAGATAAGTTTTAATTTACGTGAGGTGTGTTTTTTGGCTTTTTTGAGTTGTAATTAATATTATGTTTGTTTGATTCTACTATGTTGGATTGCTAGATACGTACACCAATAAAGCAGCTAGACTGTACATCAGAGTGGAGATTGTAGTATCAATGTAACTACAAATAATCTTGATTATAAAGAAATACGTAACAATACATTCGTTTTGCCAAACTAAGTTCAATTAGTTTGATGCGTTGTGGGTATTAGAAAAACTTTTAAATTTTAGTAATTTTTAAGTAGCTATGAAATAAATGAGTAACCTGGTAAGAAAAGGGAAACACTGATGCCCATAGTTACTTAAATTTTAAACTACAACTAAGCAAATTACACCACACCTATACATACATTTGAACAGCTAGTTGAGAGACAATCTATAAAAAAGTGTAAAACAGTTCTCAAAAACAATAAAGATGCTTAAAGGCCTAAAAATTTATCCCAGAAAACCTCATGTTTGCTAAATATTTAATACTCATTGGATGCAGTCTGTATAAATTTATGTAGCTCTAGAAACCAAACAGTGCTACCATGCTAGTGGATTTTTTTCAACATTTCGGTTTCTAACAGACCAAGTAAAATATTAAAACAGTAGGATGGAAAAAATGGATTTATATCGCAATATTAAAATAACTACGGTAACGACTTTTGAACATTTAATAACGTAACTGAGGTTTTTTTAAATCGTATATGTAGAGTGTTGTTATTTATATGAGAATATTATCACAAGCATACTAATGTATAAAGTCTACATGCGTGTTCAGTATGTTCTGTAGACACGTCAAACATTTGTAGACAACAATTTAAAATCTGAAAATATTGTCTTCTTACTGTTAGTAAATATTTTTGAACACTGATCAAAATGCAAAGTTTAAGACTAACACACTTATACAGATTTAGTAATTACTTCATAAAGGTTATATGTGTTTGGTGTTTACAGAACAGGAAAATAATTTAAAGATAATGACAGCAAATTTACATACAATATTACTGTGTTGGTATAGGGTGCCAGGTTGTACACACCAATTATTACACATAACTTAGCTCTTATCCTTTATCCGATTGTTTTGAAAGTTACTCCATCCGATAGGGAATAAAAAGGGCTACAAAAACGGTAAATTGACATTTTTTGTTAAAATGTAGCAAACAGCCGCCATTTTAAAACTCATGCTTGGATTTAATCGTTTATTTTTTGTTTTTAGATATATCATTGTTAGGTTAAACTACATGCCAAATCTAAACTTAATCAGTCAAACCGTTCTCTATTAAAGAATTATTTTGTACAAAAAAACAAAATGGCGGATATCTAGAAAACAAAGCGTTTTCGGGTCTGTGTTTATATGAACTTTTTTTTCTTATTTTGACCCGTAGAACCATTCCCCGAAGTTTATCAATTTACTTATGGGACATACTGTATATATATAATTCTGCTGTACGTGTGTATACAACTGAACTCCTCCTAAACGGCATGACCAATTTTAATGAAATTTTGGGCGTGTGTTTGAATGGGAACCGGGATCGTATTTATATTCTCAATTGAAATGGGTTGAAATGGGGTTCCTACCCCCATACAATGAATATAACTTAAAGTAACTTCCTAGAAGCTATCAAGTTAAAATTACGTAATATGTAATATCATTTTTTAAGTTATATACAAAACTATTGCAATTTTATTACTTAAGTCAAAGGGATGAAATTAAATAATTACCATTAACATTAAATAATAATCCACTTACGTTTTCTATGTTCTCAAAAACTAGTCAACTAATTTTACTAAAATTTCACAATTTACACATATTAGTACAGGATTGTTTAGAGAATATCGTCACTAAAACCAATAGATTAAAAAGGGGAAGCTACAACAAAAATAAATTTCACTAAATTCCTAAAAACTATAAATCCAAAATTATTTAATATTATTCTTAATTAACAAAGAAAACACACATTTGCAATTTGACTACTTAAGTCAAAGGGATGAAGTTGGATAACCACCCTTAAAATTAAAACAAGCATTAGCGAAGCAATGAAAGGCATAATTAGTAGTAATTTATTAATATTGTATTATACAAACTGATTTATAAACAAAACTTCATAAATTGTACTTTTTGGTTAGAATTTCTTGACACTCTTGTTTTAAATAAAATTTGAAAAGAAAATTTGTTTAGTTTGTTAATGAGGTACCTTTTTTCCTGAGTGAATACATAGCATTTCGTTGGTATGGGAATATTATATGTACCATTATTTACAGGTTTATGAAAATATATATATTACCTTCATTATTTTATAATATGTCTTTTACATGAAAATTTTTAAACTACATATTTTATTATCATAACGTTAATACATTTATTACAGAAATTAAGTTAAACTAATTAAATATATATTTTTTAATAAATTACACATTTATATGTAATACAAACTCAATTATCAGGGACTAAAAACTATAATTAAATATCTATAAATAATCAAAATAATGAAATTTTCATGTTATATTAAAAGCTGTAAAAGAAAAAAACACCTCTAACCCAATTTAATACACTAATTAATTTCTACGTTAATTGGATGAAATTTAATTTATATGTAAATATTCTAAAATCATAGTTTAATTAGGTAGGAGGTACTATACTGTTTGTAAATAGTATTGATTTGTGTATGTGAATATTATTTATGTAATTAATTGCATATGCTTTATGTGCAATCATTAACAAACAAACCCTCTCTAAAGTTCGATGGTTTTAGCTGGCTTGGGCAAGTGGTTAATTTATACAGTGTTACAAAAGAAGTTCTACGAATGCAGAAAATATTTGGCTGTTCTGTTTTCACTATACGCTTAATTATATTTGAGTATGTGTACACTTGTAAAAATAGTAAAGTTGTATATTTCAACAATTAAATTTAAAGTATAATAATTGTTCACACGTTTTCTAAGCTTTCAATTTCGAACTTTTATTTAAATTATGAAAGAAGTCAATAAGGATAAAAGTTAAGTTGTGAAGTTTGAGTTAAAAGAAGGTCAAGTGTCAGAAGTGACAGTTGAAAGTAAAGCAAAAGTTTTAAAAGTTATTAATTTTGTTATAAGTTTAAAGTCTTTTTATGGTAAAATACCTAAGCACATAGTATATATTTCGCATAAACCAGAGCAGCTGAGTCAATCACTACGAAAATCTTCCCAACAAAAGATTTTACATGGGGTGACAAACAAATTCAGTACAAGCGTAATTTTGTACAAGTTACAATTTTGAGAATTTTTTAATTATATAACATTTTGTAGAATTAATTACCATTTTACGATCAAAAATAGTACTCTCTGTTAAATGTATAAACTTGCATACACAAAGTTTTTATTAATAGCCAAATTAAGCTCATACCTTTCCTAAAACCTATCGTTGGTTGAAAGTTTTTTAAGTCAAACAAATGTATTCAACTCTAAACGTTAAATTTTGTTTGTGAATTTGACAAAATGAGACACTTTCTTTCAGATCGATATCCATCGAGTCAACGAAAAACTTTCTTGTGTCAATAATATTTCTAAAAAGTCACAGAACTCTCACAAAAATACGTTTAATTCTCAAAGGCGTTTCAAAGACAAAGTCGTCATCTTCAGTAACATTTGGGCTGCAACTAAATTTTAACTAAGTTATATTATTTTATTTTTAGAAATAATATTTTTTACGAGTCAAGTTTGATTATATTTATGTTAATAACACTAATTATTTAAGTTTATTAGTTCGAAAAAATATAATGTAATTTAAACTTGTAAATCTGAAAGTTATTGGGCTTAACGGGTTCTAGACGATATCATTATAAGTGAGTAACGAGAAATCCAACACAACAGTTGTAGATTGAGAGTCAGTATAGCTGCAGTAAGCAAATCTGCTTCTTGCATTGTGTTGCAAAGACAGTTGATATTGGTAGTTGATCCATCCTTGCGAAATTACTAATAATAGAATATACTCCAAGTTGCAGGTTTATTGTTTCAACAATATTATCAACCTATTTTGAGAGTTTAAAAGTCGTAGTGAGTGGGTCACGTTTTTGGGTAAACATTTTAAAAATACAGTGTGGGGTATCCTTCTATATGCTTTGGGGTATGGGATACCCAATTTTGACAGTTAGGCATCAAAAAAGTATGCCATCTTGTTTAATTCTTTAAAACATAACTGCGATCAAATTGAGGCAACCTACCTTTACTTTTCCAATTTATTAGAAAAATAACAAATCCTTAGGACATCAAAACTGTAATTACTTTTATTTAATCAAACACGCATCACTTGCATCAGAATGCAACCACAACTTACATAATAATTTATCTATGTACCAGAAAGGGTTTTAATAATGAATGAAACCGGCGTTGGTTGCAGTCGTTCCATAGAAACATGTACAAATACATGTTTAAAAAAAATATGTTCACGAAACAATAGGTTAATGAGAGATAATTTCTTAGAAGAATTGCTACAATTGAAAACAAAATTGTAAAAACAAACACTGATATAATAATGTATAACTACATATAATTTAAAAAAACATCAGCCAACCCAACAACATTGCACCGGTACCAGGACAGATAATTTATTTTTTTATTTTGTAACTTTTGATATTGTTGTTGTTTAACTTAATGACTCTCAAATTGGGAACAAATCTTCCAATTCAGACTCAAATTTCGAAGTTGCTTTTACACTTTGTACGGCGCTATAAATAAGTATTTTCTCGTGCACCATTGAAGCTAACGAACCAATTACAGATTTTAGAGAGGAACTGTTTGTTACAGCTTTGTCAAAGAATCTACAATTGTTGTGTGTCCAATGTGACAGACTTCTAAACATTTATAAAGTACTGATGACTGATTTTGCTGATTATACTGTGCTGATGGGAGTAATACATAAATCATTAATATTTGAAATTTTCCTTCTCAACTCCCGATAAATGAGGAATATTAATATTCAATGTGTATGTGTTTACAGAAGACTTTTGGCGTACAATAAAATAACTCTATAATATTACATATTTGCAAGCGTATACACAAAGAACAACGTCTCTCGAGTCACTTCCCCACTGTCAAGAATAACTTGAAAATATAAATAAAAATTTGTATCTTCAAATAAAGCCTCTGAAGATATTACCATAAGGTATTTATTGTATAGAGTACCAAACTTAGATCTCGCAAAATAAATATACATAATAAATGTAAGCATGATTTTTTGTCCATGCGTGCCACTATAACTCAGCAACCCACCACCGCTGCCCAATGTGGTGATATGGTTTGGTAGACCTCTAGTCAACAAAGTTTTCGGGTTGGAACTGCAGGTTTTGAGTTCGGAGATATGAGTATCAAAAGAGGGCACCACACCAATGCACATCTTATGGGAAATCGGTAAAGTAACTGGGAACCGAGTGCCAAAACATTCCAGAATGTTCCTAAATGTTCTAGAATATTCTCAGAATGTTCTACAATGTTTTAGAATGTTCGAAAATGTTTTAAAATGTTCTAGAATATTCTTGAAACCTGAAACGTATTATGGAGCTAGACACCTAAAACTTGACACAAATTACTTTTAGGTTATATAATATATAGGAGAAAATACATTTAACTTCAATGTTAGCATCTAAGGTGCAAAATATTCTTCATAGCAAATATTTTAGGTATAATGTGCTCACAGACATGGAACTCACCTTGTATTTGTTGCGCTTACTGGCCTGTAGCAGTTGATCTGTATGTAAGTCTAAATGGGAAACAAGATTAATTTGAACGAAACTCAGTATACGTTTTTGGTCAATGAACTCTCAAACCAGATATTGTATCGTTCATTTATGTCTGCGAGCGAAGCCGCGGGTTCCCTCCCTAATTTAAATTAAACGATTGTTTTCAACTATCTGAATATATGAGGGTTTGCATACTTTTTAATTATGTCAAATTGCCGGTTAAAATGTCTCTAAAAAAATGCTATTGAAATTACGTGCTCTATAAATTTAACATTTTAAAACTCACAAGATCTTGTTGTTAAAAAAGTAAGTTTGACTTTTAATGATAATATACTTCAAATTAAATAAACCTTTTAACGATTTAATCTTTTCATGAGCAAGACTCAAATTAAATCTTTTGTTATATATCATCTGACCTTATTTTTAATAAATATTTGTGTGGCAGTATATTTTAAACAATATTAATGTCCCCTAACTGCGTCATGAAGTTTAAGTTGCTTCGAGTGTTACTCAAAATATTGGTTATTTTCTACCAATACTATGTACAGTATTTAGTGTAGAATTTGCTCAAAACCAATAGCTCTGAAAATTAGTATAGTGGCAAAGCATCAATTTGAAAATTTGAATAACAACTTCAGAGGGAGAATCCCTTCCTCTACATTACCATAGGATTCTCATTATCGTGATCGCCCAGACAGAAGGTCCTTTAGTAAATGATAAGGATAATTTAAACAACTGTTGTGGCCGGTTGACCTGTTGTTTCAATTCAATACATAATTTATTTTATTTTGATAACATTTCATATTAAAATTTTTACTCTGCGTGACTTAAATCTTTATATTTTTTAACCCACAACTTTTTATAAATACAATTTTATAAATTTGTTTAACTTAAATAACAATCACTCAATGTTCATGAAACTTTTACCTTTGTGTTAAGCGTTGCCTTCCGGTTAATATGAGCCAAGTTTTATATTTTTTCTAACTAAGCATACGTAATTCTAAAATTATATTTCGGAGAGTTTTACTGTAAAAAATAGGAGTAATTACTTAAAACAGATCTTCATTTGGCCATTGACCGACATAAATTGTGATTCAAATAATATGAACTATAACTTTGCTTGTCTGTGTTGACAGCAAGCAGTTCCGAGCTGGATGATGGGACGGGTGTCGGTTTGTTAGGGAGGAAGAACCAGGTTGATTAGCTCCTTCATTCTGTTCTGTTCTCAGTACAGCCATGAGTAAACAAGAGGTACCTTCATCTGTTGCACAACAAATTATTATAAAATGTTTAACCATTGAAGGGGATGACCTTTGAAAATTTTACTCGTTTGAGAGCGAATATTGAGGAAGCTTCAATGTCCCAGAACCGAGTGTATAGTTCAGCCAGATAATTTAAGGGTGGCTGAGAAAGGGTAGAGAACACCCAAAGTCAAGACTCACAGATAACAACTTCCATTCGGCTTGAAAGCTTATAGAAGGTGATCACCGAACTGCGACGAAATCGCATCAGCATTGGTAGTGCCCATACCATTATCGGTGAATATCTTGAGTTTAGAAAAATGAGTGTTAGAAGCTCCGACGATGTTAACCAAAAATCTAAACATCCTTAGAGATTTGTAGTAGACTTCTGGATCGATTCCGGCCAGGAGAGGATTTTTGAACCCCATCGTCACACGTGATGGAGTGGTCCATCCTTGCACTCCAAAATCAAAAACGGCGAGTAAGTCTGTAGTGGAGCAAAAAAGATGAAGCCTGCCCAGATAAATCCAAAACACACTTTCATCAGAAAATGTTCTTGCTACGAGTTGTTTTCCTAAAATAGAATATTGTTTATTTATTTTCGTCATGATCATCGAACTAATGCAGCGTACTATTGACAATTGTTATAGTCATAAAAAGTCGCCTACCGCAATAAAATACGAGAATACCAACAATTAGAGAAGTAATCCTTCTTCATGTAATTTGATAGGCCTCGTACTACGATTTTGACGAGGAACAATCTGGAGCAAATGCATTGGGAAACCCTCAGTCTAGATTCGATCTCCTGTGGCTATTTTATGTCTGGGTCCTTGAAAGAAACACTTAGAGGGGAACGGTTCCAAAAGAAAGAAGACGCCGAGTATCGTGTGAGTAATTATTGTTTGAAAACGTGCCCTCAAATGTTTTTTTAACAATAGATTTTTAACATTCCGAAAGGTTGAAAAAAGTGCGTAGAAGTTCAAGAAAGCTAGAGTAGAGAAAACAGACTGGTTTACTTATGTGCACTATTAATTAATAAACGTATAAAACAAATTACCGTTTATATTTGAATGACCTATAAATATTCAATGTCTAGAACGTCTAAAAACATATTTCATTTGTTCTGAATACCTTTTACCACTTATTCGGTTTGTTTATTTACGTTCCCGGATATTTTATAAAATTCATTATTTATAGTTTTAGAGAAAATGTGTTACGAGCTGTATAGTTATCGAAAAATAAATTACTGTGAAATAACATTTTTGTTATTATTAATGTATTCAGAAAAACTAGCGGAATAAACTCATGCAAAGCACCTGTACTAGATATTGATCAACCTATTGATAACACTGTGAAAAGCTAGACTAGGATCCACATACAATATTATGTAGACTTATAAACAATTGCTATTTTAGATTCTGTGTGTTTATATCGTTATTTCAGTTGACGAGAGCGGCTACTGTTCACTTTTTATTTCAGTGGCTTTCACTTTGTACCGCGCTACAAATGAGTCACTTCTCAACATAACTAAAGCTAATGAACCAATTACATTCATTAAAGAGGAACTGCTTGTTACAGTATTTTCAAGGAATTAGTAATTCTTGTACCTGCTTTTTTATTTATTTGAACATGAGTATAAATAAACAATTAGCGTTTGGCATCTCCTAACTCACTTTCCAACAGTAAAAAAATATTTACAATTGTAACTATATATTTTTGGTTTTTATTAAAAACCAAGCTTTAATTATTTATACTATTACTGTATATGTATGTGGGTGTAACATAAAGTTATTTTGTTAAAAAGTTGCTCATTTATACTCAGTGGCGGATTTACATACTTGGGGGCCCGTCGCGCCTTGTCTTTTAGGGGCCTCTTATCTGCCGTTAAATGTTAATCTTTTACATTTATTACCCATTAAAATGAATTTCAATAATTGGCACTTATATGTTATAAATAAGTTTTCATCACACTGTTTCGAAAATAGTCACTTTCAATATCAGCTGTGAGTATTGAAAATAGCGTTTTCTCGGTCTAGATCGGCAAAATCAGCTGGAGATTTTGACCGTGGTGAGTCCTCACCTCTGATTCTCCTTCTCATGCATATTGCTCCAGCGATTCATAAGAGCTGCCTCGCTTTGGTGATCGGGTAGAACTTTGTACCGTTGTAGGTAGAGCCATAGATCATGAATAATAAAATAGATTATGCATGCATACGGGGGCTGTGTGCCGAAAAAAAGGTTGTCGGGAAAATAGTGCATGATCGCGCCGCGAGGTAGCGCTAGGGAGAAAGCATTGGTAGCATTGGTGCTTCACACCGCTTCCGTCGTTTCCCCAATAGATAGCGCCACTATCGTCGAATTTCCAGTGGCTTGAAATATTGCATTCGATCGGAGTTCTATTAGGTTATCCAAATACAATGGTAGAGCGGAGCTGCGCAACGATGAACGAGAACTCGATCAACCACAAGTATATTCTCTCCTGAAAACGTCATAGTTGAAAAAACAGAAGTTAATAATGTCTTTGTGTTTATTTTTATATTTATGTTAGGGGTCTAAAATTAGTTAGATAAAAAAAAAGAGAAGAGTTATTGGAAAAACAACAATTAGGGAAAACCCTAAAATATTTTGAAATTTAAATATTAAATTTTGGGGCCTCCAGGATCGCGGGGCCCCTCGCACCTGCAACGTGTGTGATACGGTAAATCCGCCATTGTTTATACTTTGATATTTTTAAAAATTTGAAACTAAAATTTTGTTAAACAGTATTAGCACTATATAATGCAAATTTGTAGATATATGAAAATAGAAAACTATTAAATTCATTGTTTCAATACGTGTATAATAAAAATCAAATAAATATGGCTTATCTTGAAAACATAATTACTTACTACTATATTCTATTAACGTTTCTCATATTGAATTTTAATTAAACTCACATAGGTACTAAACATTTGGCGTATCTCATAATTAAATAATTGTAAATGCATTTTTGTAAAACTAAATACTAGTTAACAATATAATAGTGCTTGAAAATGTACAATCCTTTTCAACCACCCAGTGTTAATAAACATTAACATGCTGAGTAAGCATTGTTGCCCCAATAGTATGTTTTAGCGAATTTCCGTAGAAAATATGAACTATTGTAGTGACTCTTATGTGGAGATCTAAGGTCGGGAATCTCCAAACGTGAACCAAAGAACATGTTTTTGAGTGTCATTAAAAATTATATATATATATATATATATATATTTGACTCATCTTAAAAATCCTAAATTGCTTGCAGAAATTGGTGTTGGGACATTATCGGACAGTGCAATCAAATCGGCTGAAGATTTTTTATTAGCATTTTTCGCGCTCTCTACACAATGCAGAAACTCCAAAATCAATCAACAAACTTCGGGAATTATAGTTTGGGGGGAAAAATCACCAGAAATGTTTCCTCCTACATGTGCTTCATTAAAGCTACACATCCAACGTACACATTATCAAGCATTTGTGCGGAAAAAGCACTTGAGGCTAAACCATTGTTGCCTGATTTACTTGATTGCGGATGGTACGATGATAATGGTGCATTAAAACCTAAATTGATGGGGAAAGATACATTCCCACCCACATACAAGCAGCTCGTGCATTGTGGATGTTCTACAGATTGTGCTCGATCTAATAGTGTGTGTACAGTAAACAAGCTACCTTGTCTCAAAGTGTGAAGGTGTTCCCTAGAGTGTAAGAACAGATATTCCAACCAGGA
The DNA here is from genome assembly GCA_018207615.1 of Philaenus spumarius. NCBI lineage: Eukaryota > Metazoa > Arthropoda > Insecta > Hemiptera > Aphrophoridae > Philaenus > Philaenus spumarius. Next base: position 13,249 of record JAGFPH010000430.1, on the reverse strand, counting down.
TGATGAGGATGAAACAGTTTAACTTTCATCACACGGGGAAGTTAGTCACCACATAAAGGACATTTGTAATTTCGTTTTCATGTTGTAGTAAGAAGAAATGTCACATTATCTTTGTTTAATAAAACAAAATTGTAATAGTTCAAAAATAATTAAATAACTAGTGAAAAGATGGACCACTTTTTCGAGACTTCAGCTTGTCCGGACAGAACACACGATTTGAAAGAAAATTTAAGTTAAAATTTCAAATGTAGTTTCAAAATTTCGACCCAAAAACGTGCGACCTTTTAACTGTCAAAATCGGTTTTATCGCACCCAAAATCATATAAAATAATACCTCACACTGAATTTTCAAAATTGTGACCCAAAAACGTAACCCCGACGCGCTTCGACTTTTTAACTCTCTTAATCGGTTTTCTCGTACCCAAAAACATTATCCCACGCAGAATTTTCAAAATGTTGACCCAATATATTCAAAATGTTGACCAAAAAACGTGACGCCGACGCGCTACGACTCACGCTACAAAGATCAAAAGCTTTTCAACTCTCCGCAATAAAATTACGAAGATTTTGGTAACACCAGAAGTTTTCTACGACGTCTGTGAATGCTTATATCGTGTTTACTTATACCATTTTAAAGGTTAAAAATACCCTACAAAGTTTATTTGAGAATTTTTTTATAACTTGTCTCATATTAATAAAAAATAGCTAGACATGTAATTATTGAATTAAAAAAGTTAATATTTTAACTTTAAATTTAAAAATACACGAAAAACAATTATTTTATACCTTAAACGATATGACCATTTTTGATAGATAATATAAGGACTACAACAACGAAATAAATATGACTCTATCGCTGATTATCTCTTAGATATTGACAAAATAAAGAAATCTTTCAAAAGTGAATTTTAATGGGGGTTATGCGGGGAAGCAAGAGGGGGAGGGTCGGGGAATTTTCAGAAAATATTTCTTATATAATCAACTAACATCCATGAAAAAATCAGCTTTTCACTAATTACTTCCGACACAAGCCTTTTATTGACTGGGCTAAAAACAGACACACACACACAATTGTCGCATGACTTCAATACTTCTAATGCGAGCCGAAGTAAAAGTTAATTTAAAGGCCTTCATTTTGAAAAATTGTTAATGGGTTGTATGTATGAATAAGCTTTTTTTTTAATTCCTGATTCCTGGACTAGAAAAAACATATTATTTGACACCAAGATCAAGTTCTTATGTTGAGTGGTTTTCAGAGTAGCCTACAAACAAACAAACATTTTCATCCGCCATTTTCGAAAATGGCGTTCATACAGAGTGACCACTGGTCAAAATATTATATGTACCACTGTAATATAAAATTTAGCATTTTGATTGTTGGTTAGCTTTTGAGGGTAAGGAAACATTGTAATTTTACATATTTTACCAAATGCGCCTCCCCACTAATAATGCAAAATAAAGTCACGTATTATAATGTAATCATAATATAATGATTACTAAACCCATTACAATATATAGATGGGAAACAGTGGGCCTACATTTTATTCAGATTCATTCCTTTAAACGTAGCTACATACTCCATTCTTTTTATATCTGAGATGTAAGTTCAATTTATAATGTTGTTTTGGTAATATAATAATAAATATAGAGAGTAAATGTTGAACATAAAATCTCTCTATTAATTCTTTTACTAAATCAAACGCGTTTCAAAGACAATGCAGCCATCGTCAGTGATGTACGAACTACAATAATCAAACACATAACTTCTTATTATAGTGTTATCACTGAATATGGATACATATACATTTTTTTCGAGCATATTTTGTGTTCAAATTTTAATCTATCAAGTTATTTTCTCACAAGTTTTAAAAAGAAATAGTTATTTAAATAGTCGAACTTATCAGTGCAATAACTTAATTGTCTGTCTACAAATAATCTTGAGCTTAACTTTTTATGCAGGTTATTATACGTACATTTGTAAATAAACGTAAATTTCATGAATATAAAACAACACAAATGTATCACTAAAACATAACACTTAAAACAAATATATATTTTTAAGTATTATAAATAATTAAATCAATACTTTTCCTCTACTAGACAATTTGATGTGCAGATGATACATGAACTAGGCACACTGCACTCAGCATATAACGTAATGCAAGCTTCTATCAAGGCTGTAATTATTAATGTTATATCGGCTTCCGTTGCCATGGCAACATCATGATACGAATATCGCCATCCAACACGTTTATTTTGATTGGGGTTTCCTGTAAGCAGATCACAGGATCACAGTTTGTATACATGAACTAAACAATTGCTACTATAAGACCTAAAAAGCTTTATATTATGAATGTTTCTTTTTTAATAAATTCTAATTAGGTATTCTAAGATTGTCATTAGGTCATAATATACAGGTCCTATAAAATAGTTTGTATAGATGGTTAGGTGATTGTAATTTATTTATTTATAGCTTAGAATTTCATAAAACACGTTAATTATCTTAAAATTAATGTTTTTATGGTTAATTGTGATGTGTGATTAATATATTTATACTATCCAGGGTTTTCTGAAAAAAACCTCATAATTGTCCTATATTCCTTCTGCTAAGATATTTCCTGACACACAATCGTTGGCGAAATATCACTCAATATCACAAATTTCTTTAATTACACTTAAGAAAATTTGAAAAAATACGTACCTGTATGGATTACTGAGAACTAGATAACGAATATATTTCAATTAATTTCTTAATGTGATAAACCTTTAAAGTACTAGTTTACAAAAAAGATGGGTGCGCTTGTTAGAAGTTATACTTCTTTGGTTTGATTAAACAAACTAGAACAACTATCATTTATTAAGTAAGGAATTGAAACTTTTATTATTGAATATATGATAGTTTATAATACCAATAAATAATACAAACTTACAGTTAACCACAATTACATTGGAGTGCTTAAAACGTTTATAAACACAATTTTTACCACTAACATTCTCAACTATCGATTGATTTAAATAATATTCAATACCGTATCGAGTATTACCACGGTAAATAATAAACTAATAAAATATAATTAATTTGCATACGTATTGAAATAAAACACGTGTTGTACATACTTATAGAACATGTAAATAAATGTTATCAGACACGACTCGCATTGCGACCTATGTTATGTATGCAGAATTTCTCGAGACCTGTGCGGGCGTATATATGTGACTTCTGTGAACGCACACAATTCTCTCATGTTTTTTCATTACGCACCTAAAACACTAAATCCTAAAAAGTAGACTACTACTAACACCTACTTGTGTAAGTAGAGTTCTTTAAAGTAATGAGTTGTAATTGGTACTAAGCGCAGAAATTATATCAATTTATTAAACCTGTGTTTTAACAAGTTTAAACCACCACCAAGCAGTAATAATTTACTACATAAACTTTTCAAAATCATACATTTAAAAGAAATTGTGACTCTATTTTCAAATATTGTATAATTTTTTGTTTTACTGTAATGAAATGTATTAAACATCTTCACTTATTTTGTCTTCTTCTGTGTTAAATCTGTGCATTCTGTTAGTGTTCGTATAATCTTGTTCGGTTACCATGGCTACACAAATATGTACATAACGAATGCAATGCAGGATTATTAAACATAAAGTAAACACTTGTTCGTGCTCGGTGCCGGGCTCCAGGCAGTTTTCTTGTGTGCCGAGGCTTAATTGTATTTAAGCTGCATGAATTCCCTATGTTTTTGCTGTTCAAATACTAAAGTACAATAATTTTAATCATGTCCGTACTTAATAATGAAGCACAAAAGGTGTTTACTGCATAATAATACATTTGATTTAAATTGAAAATATGTTATAGGCTACACCTACTTTATTTTGAACAAAGCGTACTCCCTTGTTCTTCTTGACAACACAACCACAGCACACAACAACAACAAAAATACATAAAAAGTTACCTTTTTTAACACGTTCGTCAATAATAAAAATCCATAAACAACATATTAAAAATAGGAATTAAGCAAATTGTCTTACATTTAGCGAAGCCCGATAACACATTTTATGGTGATTACAATTACCTTTTTATAGCGATACTGAGGAATACTTCGCTTTTTTAGAAAGATATGTGCATTCCGGTATACACCGGCCTGCTAGATACTTACTACGTCTTAATGTTACAGGCAAACCTGAGTCTTATCAGTTTTGTAATCATTGTGGCCCTGAACCGCTAGGGGAGGAGGTTAATTATTCTGCAGATTTCTTAGTTTCAGTATTTTCGTGGCTTAGTATTTTTATACCAGGGGCCTGTTTCATAAAACACCTGTAATACAGTACCTGTATTACAGGACTTTAAAATTAAAATTTACAATCCTGTAAAAATACGTTTCATAAAAATAATTCTACACTTGTAAAATCACCTGTAATTTTCACCTGTATTACTAGTTCCTGTATTTTGACTCGATGTTTAAAATAACATTGACCTTTACCAATTAGGCCTATACAAATTACTTTCCAATATCTTTATTCGGTGAAAAATTTCTTGTTCATGTCTTCGGTAAAAATTGATTAACTTGAAAAATATTTAACCGATTTTAATTAAATTTGAACCACATACAGAAAACATATCTATAATAATAATATAAAAAAATCAGATTGTTACAACAAATTTTAATAGCTTTAACGATTAGGCCTATAAAAATGACTATTTCTATATTTCTAATTCGACAAATGGTGAACAATATTTTTTTTATTTTGTAT
>JAGFPH010000429.1:528610-583370 GCA_018207615.1 Philaenus spumarius | reverse complement strand
TACGGGAACTTTTACTTGGTATGTCATATAAGTGGTTACTCAATATGTCACAAACAAAGCACTCCTGGAAGGGTTAACAACTGTTGCAAGCAACAACTATCACGTGAGTACTCTTACGGGCACTTTTACTTGGTATATCATATAAATGGTTACTCAATATGGCACAAACAAAGCACTCCTGGAAGGGTTAACAACTGTTGCAAGTAACAACTATCACGTGAGTACTCTTACGGGAACTTTTACTTGGTATGTCATATCAATGGTTACTCAATATGGCATAAACAAAGCACTCCTGGAAGGGTTAACAATGTTGCCAAAAAAAAAAGACTGAAGTACACTGATAGGGTTGCTGTAAAGAAGTTTTATTTATAAACTTTACATCGATTGGACGAAGACTAAGTTTTTATTATAAACCTAAAACTCAGTGATGATTCATCTTTCCATTTTAGTAGTCAAGTGATTACATACAACTTTTAGATTTGTGGCAGTGAAAATCCACAATACTTCTTGGAACCTGTTTTGTAATAGCCCAAGAGTTTACTTCTTTCGTACCTTAAGCAAGACCAAATTTTACAACCTATTTTTTTAAAAGGCAAATCCAATGGGAAGGTGTTCTAAGACATACTGGAAAACATTTTAATCCCAGCAAGAATGTGTCCCGTCTCACTTACCTTCCCATGGTCCAGGATATCCACAAGGTACATGGATAGGCTAAAGTGGATATCCAATTTGTTCACCGGATCTGACATTTCTCGATTTTTATATTTGTGGATTTATCAAGAATAAAGTTTATATAAAATGATTTTTAATAATTTCTATCCAGTCATAACCAAAGAACTTTGGTGGGGCACAGTCTAATTTATTAAAAATAATACATCCACATACAATACACTAATTGGTAATGTTTGTGATATTTTCCATTGCAATTTTTTACAACCATAGTTGAGATAGGCCTATTCTTCAAATGCTTAGTTATCAAAAACAACAAAAATTTCTTAGGCGACTGTTACTACAGAAATTTAAACTACCCTGCCAACATTTACATACGTTACCGTAAATTGTGTAATAAAAAATTAAGTGTTCTTACATTATGTTTTTTAGAAATTGCTAAACAACGCTAATAAAACTTATAAGCTGTTAAACTTATAATTATTTATAAAACTTCCTACAGTAAACTAAATTAATTTTGACAGTAAAAAAAAAATTTCCATGGTTATTCCAACAATGTGGAAATACAAAATGTATTAATAATACAAAATTCCAGAAGTCCAAAAGTAAAATAGATCACTTTTGTTGAACAAAGGAGACACTATTTTACAATAATTTAAACTGTCTTTAACTTCCAAAGAAAGGAGAGTTTTATCCTTAAAAAAAAAGAGGATGGTCATTACAAAAAACATACATTAATAATAGTAAGCACATAAATTAATAAAACAATTTTAAAACACAAAATTCCAAAAGTAAAATAGATTACTTTTGTTGGCCAAATGAGACACCCATTTACAATAATTTAATTTTTTTAAACTTCCAAGCATGGACACCCATATTATATTTTCTATAGGGGGCTACCAGGGTATGGAGATTATGCCCCCTGGTATGAACGCCCTTGGTTTAGTTTTTATGTTTTTGAGGATTGGAAGACTTCTCAATCAAAAGCAAAGGCATACAGTTTTTAAGAACCATCCATGTAAGCCTCGACTAACAGTATTATTTTTTATTTTTTTTTGCCCCACTGCATCATTCACCCTTGAAATGTCTTGTTAGGCATGTATTTATAAAACAAACCTGTTGCATCAACATTAAAAATATCTTTAGCAGTCATATGTTGATCGTTCGTCCACTTTTTCCACAGTCTTTTTTTTTTAAAGAAATTACGATTCTTTCCTTGACCCTTTCCAACCACTGCTAGCTTTAACCCTAGAGTGGCATGCCATCTTGGATTACACGAGGCCAATTAGTTTTTTTTATCCAGATGACAAGTTTCGACACTGGCTGTACCATGCTTTTCAGTCAACTCAACCCATTTCTTGCCAAGGTCAGTGTACTGCGGATCGTGGTCCTGAAGTGTTGTACTTTTGATTTATAGCCAAAATTCGTGATTTTTACTACGGCGTACTAATATTGTAATTTTAAACATATTGCCTGGTGTAATATTTACGAAGGCATACCATTTAGCGAAAGTTGAAAAACTGTGTTTTAAATAAATTAATTGTTTACGCCCAGTAACTATTTATTATTTTAGTGTTTTTGTGTAAGTAGTAATCACTGTATGTATATATATATATATATATATATTTTTACATTTGATTAAAAACAATATTTTACATATTTATAAAACAAACCTGTTGCATCAACATTAAAAATATCTTTAGCAGTCATATGTTGCTCGTTCGTCCACTTTTTCCACAGTCTTTTTTTTTAAAGAAATTACGATTCTTTCCTTGACCCTTTCCAACCACTGCTAGCTTTAACCCTAGAGTGGCATGCCATCTTGGATTACACAAGGCCAATTAGTTTTTTTTATCCAGATGACAAGTTTCGACACTGGCTGTACCATGCTTTTCAGTCAACTCAACCCATTTCTTGCCAAGGTCAGTGTACTGCGGATCGTGGTCCTGAAGTGTTGTACTTTTGATTTATGGCCAAAATTCGTGATTTTTACTACGGCGTACTAATATTGTAATTTTAAACATATTGCCTGGTGTAATATTTACGAAGGCATACCATTTAGCGAAAGTTGAAAAACTGTGTTTTAAATAAATTAATTGTTTACGCCCAGTAACTATTTATTATTTTAGTGTTTTTGTGTAAGTAGTAATCACTGTATATATATATATATATATATATTTTTACATTTGATTAAAAAAACGTAGTAAGTGTGTTTAAATAAATTGTTTTTATGCCAGTAACTATTTATTATTTTAGTGTTTTTGTGTAAGTAAATCACAAAAACACTAAAATATTTGTTCTAATTTTGTCACTATAAACTTTTAATTTATTTTCTATTATATTCTTTAAAATCTAAGGTCATCCATTTCTCATTGTATGTTTTTGTAATATGTTGTACGGTACTGTGTATAATAATTTTTGTCTGAACTTCTACAAAGTTGTGAAATGAAAAACCTTGTACTTTAACACACATACACACACAACTGTTTTTGCAGACTTGGTGTGCATATATGTTTTTAGAGAGGGTATTGTAAAGGTTCTGTAATTTATATCAATATAGCCTTCATTATGCGTTATATATGACGGTATAATGTATATTCGTGTAAATTACTAATGTAATTACCAATGTACATACCAATGTAATTATTACTAATATTGTGGTAAAATATACTACGAAGTACCAATAATGTAACAAATTATATCTATTGAATTGAATTTATTTTATTTTTTTAAAATATATTTTACTATGCGCTGTAATTATTGTTCTGTAACATACGTATGTTTTAGTAGTGTAGATAAACTCTACCAAACCATTATGAACTTCATAGATTGAAAAACCGTTGTGTGAGTATATGAGTAAAAATACTATGTTTTACATTTTACAATTTAGTAACAGTTGAGAAAACAACATTATAGAAAATTTGTATTGGAACTTTAACTAATTTAAAGCACAATTGCATTGCTGTTCACTCAAAAACTTCAATTTTTAATTTTAAACTTCATTTTTAGGTTAAGATTACAAAAACATTTTTTTCACCTTACAAGTAATGGTTGTATCGTATGGCCAATGTTTGTAATATGAAGAAAAATAAACGTAGTTTTGTGTAAAAAATTCAAATAATCGTGAAGGTGATTTTTTATACCCAAAACATCAAGTTCAATTTTAGTCGTGAAATTTACAATAGCATAAAAATAAAGTGACGATTTCAAGGTATACCATTCTAGGGTTAAAATCATTTTCTAGCAGGTGAAAAAGAATTCTATGGGTTTTGCCTGATCAAAAGCTTTGTTTAGTGGAACTTTCCTATTTCCTACCTTTGCTTGTTTAAACCATTAATCACACGCTTGTCTAGAGGGCCGGATTTACCCTTTGTTACGACTTAGGCCATAGGTTTTGGAAGCGCCTTCTCCTCGCTATCTTCTACAGGTCGTAACTCACTTTCCCCTTTCTTTCGTATCGTAAAATCTGATTCACAGCTCCACAATACCAAAAAATCCCCTCATTCCCCATAAGTAAATTCTTCCAAAAGTTAGAAGCATATTTTATTTATTAAAATAATAATAAAAAATAAAAATACTTTCTCGATTCCCGATTTGCGACCTTTTAAGTTAAGACCATGGCCCTTACAACACTCCATTTTCATTTGTGAATAATATACTAACAATACGCATCATATTTGATTAACAATATTATTTATTTATCTTTTTGGAAGATTTAAATTTTTTCATAAAAAGACAAACAATCAGATTATATCTACCAAATTAAAATTCAAAATATAAAAAAACTTCACTTCTGATAGAACACAATTTAATTATTTACGGAAATAAAATTGTTTACATTTAACATAAAATATCCCAAAGCTACTAAGTTTTAATTAAGATGAACATTTGAAATAATTTCTTTTATGATTTACTAAGTATTAATTGGATTATGGGATAAAATATGAGCTCATTTTCAATATTATCAATAATATCTTGGGGTTGGGTAAAGTGCCAGTTTATCCAAATAAGAAATTGTTTATGTTAACATACTTGATTATCATAAACATAAATAACACAAACATTAAATATATACATAACATAAACTACACAGCAAATAATAGTTAGTCTTAGCCAGGGCCGTAGATAGGATTTTTGTTTGGGGTAGGCTGATTCTGATTGATAGTAAACCACACCGGGGGGTACGGAATACCCAATCAAGAGGGGGTCCGGGCAAGGCCGTAGCCAGATGGGTTAGAGTCAAACCCCCTCCCCCGAAATTTAGTAGTAAAAATTAATAAGCATGGAAATTGTTGTTTAACACATTCACTACTATGTAAATTTCGTATTTCCTATGCTAGGTGCTGACCTTTTATTTTTTATATTTATTTTTAGCCTAAATGAGTAGAAATTACTTTATTTTTATTTCTCTACCTTTCTACGTAATAATCACTAATATTTTAAAACGGACGCACATGTGCGTACATATTTTCTTACGAAGCACACAATGCTCTTTGTATTGAAAATACTCCCAATACAGGGATTGGCGTGCAAAGCACACAATGCACTGTGTATTGAAAATACTCCCAATACGGGGGTTGGCGTGCGAAGCACACAATACACTGTGTATTGAAAATATTCAAAAATATGGGGGTTAGCGTGTAATGCACTGTGCGTCAGCCGCTTCTCATAGTGTTCAGTGTCAAAAGGGTATAAATTCAAAATCCCCGGTCCTGACCTGACCCCCCCCCCCCCCCCCCCCCCCCCCCCCCCCCCCCCAAGTTTTCCTGGCTATGGCATTGGGTCCAGGGTCTATCACAGTTTAAATTAAGTGTTAAGGGACAGTTTTTGGGTGAGTAATTGGAGAGTGAATTTGATATTTTAGGTACATAAAGTCGACTTTTTAGCACACTATCATGAAAGAAGCATACATTGAATTCAAAAAATTATAATACAAGTATGTCTAAAAGCAGTCCAGCGTATTTGTTTTTTCAAAGTGTTAAGGACCATGTTGGATGGAATTCCAGGAAACAGCGAGCCAGAGCGCCAAGTCAAATGGCGATACACTCACAATGCTCTGCGTATTACCATTCTCTCTTGCTAACATTATGGTAAGTTTGAAGACTTCACACTTTTGTAAATACCGTCATATTACAAAATTACACTACAGTGTAAGTTATTTATTTGTACTGTATATCTACATCAATGCAATTTTATAATCCTAATTATAAAAAAATTGTTGAATCAGGAAATTTCGGGATGGGCTGCAGCCCGGTAAGCCCACCCCCTGGCTACGTGCCTGGTCTTAGCTCAAGAAAATTATGGAGGTATAAAGTTCAGACACAATTATTGCTCTCAATAATCTCAACGATAAAAAAAAAACAGGCAGTCATGGGACTGCCGTCAGAAGTGAAAATATTTTAGCTTCATATAGTTAACTTTATTTTGGAGTTATTAAGAAGTATTTTTAATCAATGTATTAATGTAATATGATCTTAAATAATTGTGGAGATGCCACGGAATCTTAAATAATTGTGAAGATAAGATAGAGCCTTAAATAATTAAGGGAAGCGACGGAGACAGCTATAAAAAAGTTTCACTTACTTACCTGAACTAAGTCTTTTACGACACCTATGCAATTTTTTTTTACTTATTTACATGAACGATGCCGGGTACGACAGCTGTAACAAGTTTCCCTTATTTATCTGACCAAAGCAATAAAAAATTTGGTATGACAAATATAAACATCGGTTCCTTATTTACATGACCGAAGTCGGGTACGACAGCTGTAATAAGTTTTCCTTACCTGACTGAAGCCAGGCACTACAGCTATACAAAGTTTTACTTATTTACTTGAACTATGCCTGGTACGACAGCTAAAAAAAATGTGTTCCTTATTTATCTGACTGAATACTGGTACTACAGCTATAAAAAAGTTTCACTTATTTACCTGAATTAAATCTGGTACTAAATTTATAAATTATTTAACTTAGGGCCTATGTATGTCAAATATAACCATCTGTTTCTTATTTACATGCCCGAAGTCGGATACAACAGCCATAAAACATGAACGATTCTGGGTATGGTAGCTGTAATAAGTTTTTTTTATTTACCTGACCGAAGCCGGGCACTACAGCTATAAAAAGTTTTACTTATTTACTTGAACTAAGCCTGGTACGACAGCTAAAAAAAATGTGTTCCTCATTTACCTGACCAAATACTGGTACGACAGCTATAAAAAAGTTTCACTTATTTACCTGAACTACGTCTGGTACAATCTATAAATGATTTTATTTAACTTATGTATATCAATCTTACTAATATTATAAATGTGAAAGTTTGTACGTTTGTCTGTTTGTTTGTTTGACTGTCATTCACTCAAAAAGTACTGGATGGATTTGAATGAAATTTGGCACACATATAGATCTTGACCTGGAATGAGACATAGGCTATAAATACTTTTGATTTAAGGGTTGAAACAACCCCTAAAACAATAAATATTTATTATTATACATCTATTAAGACTAGAGAGCTAGAAATTTTTACATGTATTTCTTACAAGATATATATAAAAAAAGTAAATCATATTTGTATTTTATACCGAGCTGCTAAGGGGTGAAATTGTGATAACAACCCCTAAAACAATACAAATTAATTATTATACTTCCCAAAAGCTAAAAAGCTGGAAATTGGTACATTTATTTCTTACAAGGTACATATAAAATGTGAACTATATTTGCCTTTTTCAGTTTGCTGCTAAGGAATGAAAATGTAATAACAACCCCTAAAACAATACAAATTAATTATTATACGTCCCATAAAGCTAGAGAGCTGGAAATTGGTACATTAATTTCTTACAAGACATTTATACAATGTAAACCATATTTCCTTTTATTTACGTGCTGCTTAGGGTAAGAACAGAACAAGTGGGTCACGGTGGAGGTGGAGGTTGCGGTGGATGCTACTAGTTAAGTCGCGGTCGATGTCAACAGCACATAGCAAGGAGGTTACCTGCGCTGCTCAGTCGAGCTAGCGCACGGAATGACAGACGCCAGACATGTTATATGCGAGCTGCTGTGGAGGGGGATGGCAACTTGGCCTTGACCGCACCAATCACAAGGAAGCATCCTGATAGGCATCCATGTAAAAACAAACTCATTTGATTTTAAAAAACTTCGATGTAAACCTCCTGGATGGCATCGCGCTAAACCTCCACCGCGACTTACCTGCTCTGTTCTCTTCCATTCACTACAATGTGTTTCTTTTACATGATGGATATCGACATCGACCGCGACCGCGACCTCCATCTCCACAACGACAAACTTGTTCTGTTCGTACCCTTAGGAGTGAAAATGAGATAACAACCCCTAAAACAATACAAATTAATTATTATACTTCCCATAAAGAGCTGGTAATTTGTACATTTATTTCAAACTAAATTTCCATTTTTTAGTGTTTCATCAGCTTTGATATATTGTAATGATTTAAAGCTTTCTCATTGTTTTTTCACAAAAATCTTCAATATCTCGAAAACGGTCCGTTCTAGAGCATTTTTGACGATTCTCGACCCCTCTATAAGAACCCTCCATCTTTGCCAGTTACGGGCTATACAACGGTAAAGTGTACATGACCCTGGGGGTTCTCCCCCCCCCCAAGTCGAATTTTGACTTCTACAAATTGGGTAAAATAAGTGAGAGACTGGTCAAAATACATGTTTTTAATGCAAAAATATATGTTATATTTCGTCGGCTTCGATTATATTGCAATGACTTGAAGCTTTTTCATTGTTTTTTCACAAAAATCATCAATATCTTGAAAACGGTCCGTTCTAGAGCATTTTTTACGATTCTTGACATTTCTTTAGTATCCTCCATCTTTGCCAGTTACGGGCTATACCAGTGGCGTAGCTACTATGGAGCGAGTGGAGCAGCCGCTCCAGGGCGCTTGGCGTCGAGGGGGCGGGAAATTGTTGAAATAGTATATTATGATGCAACGTGTCATCTAAATTTATCATTAGGAGTCAAGCGCAAGATTTTTAGAACGAGTCGTAGGTGCACACTTATGACTGGATGTTGTGACAAGAACCACAGTTATAACGATCGCAGTATAGGACCAACTACCTGCACTTAAGGTTTACGTACGGGCCTGGCTGTGAGGCTTTCAGCACAGCGTAATTAACCAGGCTGGAGGCTTCACACTTGCGGTGGAGTCCTGCGCTTAGCTTATTTATCACTGTAATGAGTGCTGAGGAGTAACAAAAACATGTTATTTATGGGGGGGGGGGGGGGTAAAAACTAGGTAAGTAGGACCACCAGTTTTCCCGATATTGTAAATGCAGGTTTAATCTTCCTAACATTGCCAGTGACTTCTGTAAGTTCAGAAAGGTCTTTCTCTAAGCTAAAAATTATCTTCGCAACATAATGTCGCAAAAACGTCAAGTTGTTTGGCAACAATATCTACAAACTAACAGAATGATGAGTGTTGATTTTAGTAATGTGATAACCACATTTGCAGCTGAAAAGTAAAGGAAAAAAATATTTTGAATTTGCAAGAGCTGCAAATGTAAACTTTTTATTTTGTTTCTTAAATATTACTCATTTATAAAATACTAAAAAAAACATTATGAAAAATAGCAATTTTGATAAATTATCATTTATTCATTTAATTTAACGTTATATTATAAATGTATTAACAAAACAATTCAATTTAATTTTAAGATCATTAGCACTGGTTAAATTTACCTAATTACTGCTCTGAAACATATTTATATAACTAAAACTGTAAGGAGAACTTTAAAATTATGATATGAATTTTGAACATCGTGGGGGGGGGGGGGTAGGCCTACAGTTTGGTCAATTTTTTCCTGGTTGCGGCCTGAGCTCCAGATTGGAGGATTAAAAGTGGCATAAGTGTGAGTCACCAGCAGTCCGCCGGTTCAATTGGGGGGGGTGGGGCTCCTGGATTGGTTTTGCTCCAGGGCGAACGATGCCTCGCTACGCCACTGGGCTATACAACGGTAAAGTGTATATGCCCCTGGGGGCTCTCCCCCCCCCCAAGTCGAATTTTGACTTCTACAAATTGAGTAAAATAATAAGAGAGAGACGGGTCAAATTATAAGTTTTTAATGCAAAAATATACGTTATATTCCGTCGGCTTCGTTTATATTGCAATGATTTGAAGCTTTTTCAGTGTTTTTTCACAAAAATCATCAATATCTCGAAAACGGTGTGTTCTAGAGCATATTTGACGATTCTCGACCCCTCTTTAGGAAACACCATCTTTGCCAATTATGGGCTATACAAGACTAAAGTGTATATGCCCCTTTTGGCTCTCGCCCCCAAGTCAAATTTTAACTTCTACAAATTGGGTAAAATAATTGAGTGAAGAGTAAAAACATGTCAAACCATCACAAGTGTAATTGTATGGAAAACCTTCAATTGTATGTAAACTATTAAATTGTAAAAGGAAATAATAAAGGTTTTATGATAGATTACGATTTATACATGGATAATCCTACAAAAATCGCCACGCAAACAGTCACAAGTGTAATTGTATGAAAACCTTCAATTGTATGTAAACTATTAAAATGTAAATTAAAGGTAAATTCACTTGTCATTATCATTGAATCTGATTACATAAACAAATCTGAAACATTTTTCATGAGGAATAATATTTCTCAAATAATGAAAGACCCAACTAACGATTTTCACTCCACGATCAAACATAATAATTTTGTAAACACATTATGGAAGACAGACAGAAAAGATTTCTAAAGATGATAAAACCCAGTGCACCTAAATTACGAGCTTTACCGAAATTACACAAGATAGACCACCCGATCAGACCAATAGTAAATTTTACAAATGCACCCTCTTACTAGGCAGCGAAATTCTTGGAACGCATTATAAAAAAGGAATTTAAATTCACAAATAACCATAGTTTGAAGAACAGTTTAGATCTAATCAAGAAAATTGAAGACACACCCTTCCTAAATGGCCAAACACTACCATCATTCGACATATCCAACCTTTACACGAATGTCCCAATCAAACAAACAATAGAAATCCTAAAAGAAAACCTAAAGATTCACAGCAAACTCAGTGCAGAAGCGATAAGAGAGCTAATCGACCTACTAACATGCTGTTTTGCTCAAAATTACTTCACTTTCAACAACAAAAGGTACTTACAAAGTGCAGGTCTGGCCATGGGTTCCCCTCTATCTGGTATAATGGCAGAAATCTTCCTCAATGAAATTGAAAATAAACATATCATCAGCCACACAAACCCGTTCAATAAGAAAATAATTTATTACCATAGATATGTGGATGATATAATTTGCTTGTTTGAAGGAACAAAGAGACAAATTAATAAACTAACCAATTTCATAAACAACATCCATCCCACACTGAAGTTCATCACTGAAATCGAGGCCAACAACAGCCTAAACTTTCTTGACCTGACCATCACAAGAAATGAGAATAAATCGACCACGCAGCTGGACCGCTGACGTGAGTTGAGCAAATTTCCAAAATTAAGTTTATATGCCTATGTTTTAGGGTTTCAACCAACAATTTGGGAAATAGGTCTACTCACGAAGGCGTTGAACAGCTGTCTGTGTGTACGCAATATATTAGTAGAATTTGTTTCCTCCTAGTGGCCTCGCGAGTTTGCATCACTTGGCTTTGAACTGGGTACTTTTATGGTATTTTACGTTTTTGTCGATTTTGGGGGAACCAAGCGAGCTATAAGGTCGCATAAAAAAACAAAATGCGCAGAATAACATCCTACATTTATATTGTTAGAAAAAACTATAAAAAAATTTCATTCTCGTAGTAAAAATCTCAAAAAATAGTTACTTCCGGTCAAAAAACGTACTTCCGGTTGTTGGATTTTTTTGGCTAACGAACTCGTCCGAGCCACATAGACAACCAACACGTGTACCAAATTTGGACCAAATCGGACTTAAAATGCGGCCGCTAGAGTGCGAACACATATATACATATATATATATGATTTTTTTTTACACCCCAAAACGTGTTCTGGGGACCATGATCGGTGCTCATTTGCTACTCCCGACCTTGGGTCTCACCATAAGGGCCACTGCAATAGCTCATTTTTCCTATGGAAATTCGCTAATAAACATGGCATTAAAATTTATAGAAAACCGACACAGACCAACCATACAATACACTATACTTCTAACCATCCAATATCACACAAGCTGGCAGCTTACAATAGCTTCGTACACCGCGCAATCAACACGCCTATGAACCTAGAAGACTTTAACAACGAAATAACTACAATAAAACATATCGCAATATCCAATGGATACGATTCTACTTAAATAGATAAAATTAAAACCAAACACAGAAAGAAATTCAAAAAACCAACTTCAATTATCGAAAAACCTAAATACATCCCTATGAAATTTAACCGAATTCTAGATCGTCCTATCAACAACATTTTCCACAGACAAGGATATAAAATCGCTCATCGAGCTTCAAATAATTTGAGTAATTTTCTACAAACCAAGCCAAATAATACCAAAGACAAATTTACAAACAGTGGAATATATAAGCTATCTTGTGATGACTGTGATAAAATATATATAGGCCAAACAGGATGCTCGTTCAAAACCAGATTCAAGGAACATATCCCTAGCCATAAAAAAACAATAACAGATAGACAGAGCTCAAATTACGCAGAACACTTAATTAATGAGAACCATAATTACACCAACATAAACACTAATTTACAAATTTTGCACAAAGTCAATAAAGGGACTACAATGGATATATTGGAAGAATTTCAGATACATAAAGAGTACAAAAATAATCCAGATAACATGTTGAACGGCAAGTTGAACTTCTCTTCCAACCCTATATATACGATATAATTGCCCAAGTCAAGCAAACATAACAAAACAAATAGATCCACCATTCGTTCAAACTTTCAACTTAATTATCAGAACATACTGATAACCTCTGTCCACATCTAGTGTCCTACCTGCATCTGGACATGAACGACGCAATAATGTGGCCACAAACATTTTTATTACAATTTTACGACGAGTTCTACTCCGATTTTGTGTGTGTTAATGTTATGTGTTCGTGTATGTGTTAGTACAAACCTGACGAAGCCGACAGTGTTCGGCAAAACAGCGCTGTACCTATATCTAGGGACGCGAGAGCGTTCCGCCCGCCATAAAAAGCGAAAACTCGAAAAAGCGACCAAGACACTGTTTACACGACAACACAAGTAGGGGTTTTCACCCACCCGTAGCTCAGCCCCATGGAGTCCTTGAGGGTTGATTTTTCATACACTCATTCTCGAGTGGCCCGTGAGGACGTATAACAAATTTCAACTCTTGGAACCATCAGGTGTCGGAGCTATAGAAGTTTAAAAATCGACTTTTTTCACGTTTTTCTCCTTCTCGTTCTTTGACAGGGTTACAGCCTCGTAGACTTAACGGATCGAGCTGAAATTTTGACCATAGATTCGTTAGGCTCCAAGGAGGTTCCTTTTGTGCATTTTGTCACCCCCACCCCCTACACCCTCCCCCAAGGGGTAAAATTTGTTTATTTGTATGTACGGGATAATCTCGGGACTACTAAACCTAATGATTTTTTAAATTTTTTTATTCAAAACTACACTATTCATGAGTAACATAAGCTAGAACTCATTTTGATCAAAACAATTTTATTACAATATTTGTAAGTTTAGTCGGAAAAAATCACAGTATTAAGTTAAGCGTTAAACCTAACAGTTAGTGTCTAACAGCTGTAATACTAATAAAAATGCATCATTATCAAAAACTAAAAAACGAAAATTTAAAGATGCATCTTATAAAATTCAAAATATGTTTTGCAAAAGATGTACTCAAAAACATAAATTATGTGTGTATGTTGCCGTTAAGGCAGGAAAAATAAGTTAAATATAATTTTAGGTTAGGCCTAGTCATATTTTTCTTGAATGTATTTACATTCATTACCATAGCAACGAATAAAATAAAATAAATAAAACAGATGATTCGGATGCCTAGCTAGTACAAAATAATATATAAGGTTTGCCTAAACTCAACCAGAGATAATAATACCAATAATGTACTCAACCAACACATGTTTCAACACACACAAACCAATAAAATTTTGCGTTAAGGAATTTAAAAAAAAGAAACCATCATGTCTAAAAATCATATTTAAAAATAAGTAGGACATATTAGAAATTAATAGCAGGCCTATTGGATAATACACGGTAATTGATATATTGATAATTTACAGTAATTGATACTGAGAAACCAAAAGTTAGATTATATTATGTAACAATAAATTATATTTTTTGCCATATTAAATTTTTACACTACGTTAATATAAAAGTTTCACTTCAAAAACGGGAAGCTATGGAACACACTACTGTATATAATACTTGAAATTTATTGTTTCCCACATCTTACTAACCGCAACTTGAAATGAACTGAAAAGTCTTTTATAAGATTAGTTTGAGTCTAATGATGCGATTATGACAGATTAGTTGGTTCAAAATGTTATTAATATCCATATTAAGAGACGGTGTCACACGTTTTACTTGATACAACGATTCAGAATTATGCTGTCCTACCAAGATTTTGTTCTCCAAACCGTAATGCCCATGCGCTAGCTCTATCCTATATTATGTATGTACTAGTAACAACCCGTGAAAAAACACGGCACGCTAGATCAATTAAATGTATATAATTATAGTATACAACCTTTTTATTAAAATTAACAAAAATGTTGAAATGATAAGAAATCCGACCTTTTAATTGAACTTTATTGGATAGGGAATGGTATCAGAAACCACCATAAAACAATCAATGCAAAAAGATGTGATATCTCCTAAAAAACAACTTTATTGTAAAAACTAGCCCGCCAAAAAAACCCTCAGCCGCAAAAAGGGTTGATATCCGTTTTGCCCGCCAAAGTAGAATGGTTGGTACTTAGCACCTCGCTCTTGGATGTGCATATAGAAACCTAACCCCTACCCTAACCATCCCCACTAATGCGTTTCCATTTCCCTGCCTCCTTCCCCCACAACCCCCTACAACCATCACTTTATCCACGGTTTCATTTAAGTTTCCTCTGTTTTCCTTGCATTGTGTGTTTCCAGTGCCCTGTTTCCTTCTACCAACCCCCTTTCACCCATTCTTTGTCATTGGTTTCATTTAAACTTGCTCTCTTTCACCTGCTGAGAGATTTTCGCATCTTTCAACGCTGTTGGCGGGTGTTTTGTTGCTAGATGATATAATGGCTCATTGAATTAACTTTAAATTATCATCACTATATGATATAATTCTTTGAAGCCTTGCAAAAAACTCCCGCCAACCGCGTTGAAAGAAGCGAAAATCTCTCAGCAGGTGAAACAGAGCAAGTTTAAATGAAACCAATGACAAAGAATGGGTGAAAGGGGGTTGGTAGAAGGAAACAGGGCACTGGAAACACACAATGAAAGGAAAACAGAGGAAACTTAAATGAAACCGTGGATAAAGTGATGGTTGTAGGGGAAGGAGGCAGGGAAATGGAAACGCATAAGTGGGGATGGTTAGGCTAGAGGTTAGGTTTCTATATGCACATCCAAGAGCGAGGTGCTAAGTACCAACCATTCTACTTTGACGGGAAAAACGGATATCAACCCTTTTTGCTTCTGAGGGTTTTTCTGGCGGGCTAGTTTTTACAACAAAATTGTTTTTTAGGAGATTATACAATTACGGACTGAAGACAGCTAATACAAGGTAATTATAACGAAACAAAGTTAGTAAGACCTCCACTAACTGAGGGGGCGCAGCAAGAAAATATTTGATTTAACAGCGCATTCTAGTTACAAAAATAACAGATATTTGCTTTAGTACATTTTATAAGTACCCAGATGGAAGCATTGATCAGACCCTTTTAACTTTATTGAGTTTCAAAATTTTACCTAACAATATAAAATAAATCAGCAAAAATAATTACCAAGAATTCCTGAGTGAGGCGGCACAATTTCTTTTAGGAAACAATAAATTTGTCCTGCCTTACTGTTAAAAATCACTCCAAAACAGAATAGTTTTTATGTAAATTTGTTTAAAGATTTGTTTATCTTTGTCGACTAATCTTCTATCCGTAAGGTACTGCCACCTGGTACATTAAAATTCGAAACTATTTGTCGACATTTCACAGTAGTCTGGAACCTGCACTCAAATTATTAACTGGCTGCACTAACCTTGGCTGCCACCTCATTCTTTAACATTTGAATCTATTTATTGTCATTTTACAAAGAGTCTTCATTGCGGCCGTACGGAAGCATCCGCCATGTTTAACTTAAATAATGTCATCTGCTCAGAAGTATAATGTAAAGAATAGTGTTGTATCTCTTTGTAATTATAAGAGAAATTACCTCTTTGTTTTTTGTAAAAAGGGAAAACATTCGATTTAATTGTTACAGGTTGATATTTATACCGAAATTAAATAATAAAAATTGCGTTTCTTTAAAAAAGTGTATTCTGCGTTATTTCTTGCAAAAAGATATAACAAATAGAATATAAAAAGATAAAAATGTAGGTTAAACATGGCTGCCAGCCAATAGGAAACAAGACCTCACTTGGCCAAACTGTATCTATCTACAGTTGTAACCTCTGTACTATAGTCCGGAAGATGCTGCTACCTACATTCAAGTTATTAACTAACTGTTAAAAAATTCCCCAGTATTTTAGAGTACATCAGGTAACGTGACAAATCTATAGTTATAAATAATAAATAAGATTACATACAGTACTTTATAACTCCTAGTTGAAATTCAGAGTTTATTGGCTTCATTCTTCATTGGAATGTGCCGATTTTGCTGAGCTGTCGTGAGGACATTTTGGTGGACAGACATTTGGTCTGGGTAGAAATGCCGGATCGGTAACACGTGTAGAGCTGCTTGATTATAATTGTTAGTTTGGAATAAATGTATAACTGGAAAATGGTGTTAGATTCTACGATACAAAACCGCCGCATCCTTACAATTGGTGTCAGAAGCAGTCTTTAAAATGTCCTTACAATTGGTGTCTGAAGTGATTTCTTATAACAAGAGGAGGTGATTGAATCCACGTGCACACACAAGAGAAAGAATTTACTGGTATAGAAAGTATGAAAATAAATAAGGTTTCTATTTAATTAAGTTTTAAACTAACACTATATTAAGTTGACATTTCTTTTTGTAACGAAAAGATCTAATAAGGTGTGGGCATGTCTTCCGGAATGCGGGCAATGTTGTGAGATTGTCAGTATTTCACAAGATTCCGGTCAAAGCGCTGGATTTATGTATTTATGGATTTACATATTTTACGGGAAAATATGTATTTACTAACAATAATTGAAGGTAATAATTATAAAATTTCTCAAAATAATTTAGTTATAACAAAATCACGTATGTCTTTGTTTTGAAACAATTGTTGTTACAAAAACTTTTTGAATAAAGGTAAAAACTAATCAAAATGGTTTAATTAGTAAACGCAATTTGTTTCTATTCCTATAGTTGTTAATGATTTTAGTAAGTAATACAATTTTAACACAATCCAGATTCCAGACTGCATCTTTAATACATGTTTTAAAAATATTTTAATCTACCATAGTTTATAAAGAGCTTTTGTATAATAAATTGGAATTTTTTATCAATAATTAAATCAGTTAATGTTAGGTCATGTAGTTTTGCATTATAAATATTTTTCTTATGAAATAACTATTGTAATTAATTTGGGGAGACAAAGCATTTACCAGAAAAAATGGCGGATACTTTTGGAATAATTGATGGGGAGGAAATAACCTTGCAAAAAGCAGACGTAGATAGGTCTATTAGTAACCTACTTTAAAGATGCCGGTGAGAAGACGTAAACCAAGTAATATGTAAAAGAGAGTTTTCTTTGAATGTAAGCAAATAAATTTTAAATAAATAAGTTGTGTTTTATAATAATAAGGAGTAGTTTAAATAAGGCAATTTAAATTTTATAAAGGTTAATTTGGAAGCAAAGCTTTATAATTAGGTTCAAAATGTTTTAAGTTTTAAAATAGAAAATTTTGAGAGGGCTAGAGATGATTTTATATTCACTGAAGTCGGAATAAATAGAAAAATAAAACGTTTCATTTAAGTAAAATAGATTTAAAAAATTAAATAAGTAAAGTTGATGAAATGAGTCTTTGTCAAATCAATAAAAAAAACTAAATAGAAGCAAAAGTCCTCCTTGAAGAAATAGGAGAGGTTATGTCTGCGAACATTGAATTTTGAAAATAAAGTTGTCGTCGTTGAAGTATTAGTTGAGCTTATGTCTGCGAATCTTTAAGCTAAAGTAGTCGTTTAAGAATTTAAATGAAATAAGTCGTTGTTGCAGTAAATGAAGTAGTGAAGGTTTTTTTGCTGAAATTAATAATGTTTTGAAGGAAATTGAAATCGACAAGGAGTCTACAGGTTGGCATACAGAAATTTTAAAGAATAAAGCTAAATAAAGGTTTTTTTAAGAAAGATAATAAAAATAAGGAACGTAATTTTAAACTGATATAAAAAAATTAAAGAAAGGTAATAAAACTAAAATAAAAAACGAAGTAAAAGGGAAAAAGTCATGCTTGTACAATTAAATCAATAACGTGATAAAGATGTAGGCCTATGAGCATTATGTCAGAATCAATAGACATTTAATTTATGTGTAAGAGGAGTAAAATGCTGTGAGTTGCAGAATGAAGATGCTTATAGTTTGTAAGAATTGGGAAGGACTCTGAGTGATTAACATCCCTTCCACCAACGCACGCACACTCGCCAGCATTGCCGCAACAGGCCCTACCTACCTCTCGCAGGTAGTCAATGACTCACCCACTCAAGAGCATAATAAAAAATGACAACTTTGTGATTTCAAAATTTGTTCTTTTCGTTTTAGTTTTTTATGATCTACATAAAATTCTGAGCAAATTGAGACCAAATACAATATAATTACAATGATTTTGAAGTATATAAAACTAAACTCAGTCTAACCATGAACCCGAGGATAAATTAATTAAATAGTACTGTAAAATGTTTGGTATACTCCAAATAAAATATTTAAATTAATAAAGTGTAAAAAATGATAGGTTTCCGTTATTAGTTGACTTAGATGAAACCTTGCTTACAAGGGAGTTAGAAACAATACAAACAAATATAATTTTATAAAAAAACCTATAATTCTATGTTTATACAAACATCCACATTTGTTGATCATTTGTAGGTCTATATTATTATCTAAATTGAAATTTGAATAAGAAAACAATTCATTAAATTTATAATACGTCTTACAACAAAGAACAGTATTTACACGAACATGAGATTATAACAAATATTATAAGAATAGTATTTACACGAACATGAGATTATAACAAATATTATAAGAACAGTATTTACACGAACATGAGATTATAACAAATATTATTAGAAAAGTATTTACACGAACATGAGAGAATATAACAAAGTGCAGTGTTATGTTATTTGTATTGGCAATTAATTGGGGAAATTTATATTAATTAAGTTGCTGTGTATTCTGTATTTAAACTATTTATTTCTTATTTTATACTTACATGTATATTGTCATACGGCAATGACAATTTTAACAGCATGTAAATATGTGTAAAAAGTTTAAAAATACAATACTTTTATGAATGAGTGCTATTTGTGTATTTATAGCCGTTTATTTGTTAAAGTTGATGAAAGCAAGTCGTGTTTGGACTCTTTGTTCTTGTTATTTTACGTAGATAACAATGGTAATAATTGTTTTAACTTATAAAATGAAATTTAAAAAAATATTTCTTAAAGTAGAATGCCCAGTAGGAACCCGAGCGGGGAAGGCCAGGTAGGCGACCCACCCGTGTCTGTGTGGTAGTAAGGGTTCACTAATCACTCAGAGTCCTTCCCAATTCTTACAAACTATAGTCATACATAGTAGCCAGACCAAGTTAAGTTGATTTGTTTATGTTAGTGTTCATATAACATGTTAAAAGAAAGATGAGCTTGGGTATATTAATAAAGATTTCAGAATAAGTCAAAGTTGTTAGAATAGCTAGCTTTTAAGATTGTTTATGATATGTGATTTAAGTATTAATTGTTTACTCATGTCATTGTTGTAAATGTGACTAGGTATAAGTAATTGTAAACATAGTCATTTATAAATTATTTAGTCATTTTTTATGAGGAATGACCCGAACGTGTGTTGTCTAAGCTGCTACCCGCATATCTCCGGTACTCAACCAGAGGCTCACCAGACTTATGCGTGTAACTATACACTTAGACTTCATAGGGGACGGTTAAAAACAAGGGTATTTTCTTGAATAGTCAGGGAAATCTGTGTTATTTATTTAGTCAGAATGTACTGCTGAAGGCTGAATTTCGTTTTGACTATGGAAATATTGTAATAACAATAAGAGGAAGAAAGGAATAATAGCCTATATGCAAAAATAATGTTAGAGGAAATTTTTAGTCACCGTGTGCCAATAGTCTGACTAGCGACATGGGACTCTTGGCCGAACTGAAATAAGTCTTGGGCATAACTCATGCGGCGATGTTGGCTACACTTCGTTGGGAACTTTTCATAAAGACAGTTAATTATGGGATAGTCAAATACTAGAATTTTGATTTGTCGTAAATTATAAATTGGCAAACAGTAGTATAATTCGTCAAGAAGGATTAAACTATTGGACAATCTGTAGACTTATGGACCAGTAGTTCTTAAGATTTCATGCCTTGCATCCCCTCCTACTATCGCTATATATTCATACTTCTTGATCTAGACAGACAAATTTACAAATCATGTTATTTACAAATTATTTTATTTTAAAACTTATTTAAATTAAAAATTATTTTATTTTATGAATTATTTTAATTTCTAATTTATTATTTTATTTTTATTGAATGAGTTTGAAGAAATTACTTAAGTTTTAAACTACTGAAGACTGTTCCAAGGAAGATTTAGCTGAGAAGAAATGGTTTAGGTTTAAATATTTGAAATAAATAACAAACTTGTTAATACAAATGTAATATTACAACGCATACTGCAAACTTCTCTCCGCAGCTGTTGGCTTACAATGCACAATGGTAAGATACCAGCAGTCAGCAGTTACATGGGCCACATTCAAGAATGTTAATATTAAATGATAAGTTAGCCTACTACTAATTCTCATCCATCTACGAATAAATAAATCTAGCTATAATTGGACTAGCAGGGTGAATTGTTGATCTGGACATTATGTTTACAATTAATTATGAATGGCTATGTTTATATTAAATAATTGTTTATTATTGATGACTGTATTTTGGATTATTATGGCTGTTAAAGCGTTATAGAATGAAGATATCAATTGTTGATAGTTATTGTTTTGACATCAAATAGAAACACAATGCGTAGCGGTACATAAGAAAATTATGTTTGTTTTGCAATTTTCAGAGATTGCATGAAAAATAGATTCGGCTAAACCATACAAAGAAGAATGTTTTATTTTAATCTTTATTAATAACAATAAACATCCCTCCATGTAACAGCCTTGATCCAAAAGGGATAGCGTTTGAGCGGATCCAAGATGTGTTATTACAAGATCCCAATGGACCATTGTTATGGATTTCAATATTACAGACCCGCTGAAAGAAAGCGAGGACTTGCAACCAAATTTGAATGCTCAGAAGTCTAATCTAGAAAATTATACTTGCTTAATAAATTCAGATGGGACTTTTGAAAACACTATTTGGTACTTTCGATAATCACGATTTGAAATTGATTAATGGGAAATTAGAGAAGTTGGGTTGGGTTTCTCAAGATCTATATCATAGTTTAGAAGATCAGTTATCTATAATGAAATATGTACATGCCTATGTTATTTTAAATACCAATAGAATTAAGGAAGTTGTGTCAGTTTTGCAGGGTTACTATGCTAACATGAAAAATTTTACTTCAGAAGTAGATTTGAGCTTACACAGATTATATAAAGTTGTGTATTTATATTCTGTGTTCAGAGAACTGGAGCGTTTAGTCATGGAATCAAAATTTAAAATTGTAGAATTCCGTCAAGCCTTAGAACACATTCAATTAGGTAAAGTAAGCTTCCTCACACTAGATTTCTAAGAATACTAAAAGAACTTGAACAAAGACTACCTCCAACAATGCATTTTGGCTACACTGTTGAACCACAAAACTTGCATTACTTTTATAGTATGGCTGAAGCTCAAGCTTACACTGTTGAAGATAGTATAAAATTAGTCAACCTTTAGGATCTGAATCTAACATATTAGAATCACATAGAGTAAAGGTATACCCGGTATTCCATGGAACTATGGGGTACTGGATAACCTGGCAAATACAAAATGAATATTTCTTGATAAGTCCTGACAGACGGACATTTTTTAGAATATGATACAAATGAATTTAAATCTTGCAAGCCTGGACTTCTGTCAATTTGCTCGACTAAAGATAGGTTATTTTCTACACCACACAACAATTTTATATTTTTATTTATTTTTGGGTATGCTTGATCCAGATGTATGTGAAAGGAAGATTTATAAAACTTTATATTCTCCTATATTTGTGAATAATGGAAATGATTGGATTTATAGGCTGATAAAGCCTAGCTTAATATCCCTAAAATGTTATTTGGGAAATAAAATAAAAAATAGTTCAACTGTCTCTATTAATGGATTTAGGTACGCTAAAAGACGTAGCAAATTGTGATATAACTGGTGATAACTTAGACTTTTTGCCAAAGCACATGGAAATGTTTATTATAATGGATCTTTATTGTCTTTGACATTCCCAAAATTTAATAACTTAATTAGTTCAGACGATATAAATCCAAACCTAACTTCTGAGATATTTGATGAATTTTATTTGCCAGATAAATTTGAGGATAGTATAGTTCTACATTTAAATAAATTGTTATAGCTGTTAGAAATAGACATCATTTTAATTTTAAAATTGTAAGAACCTTCTCATGGTCAATGTACCTACTGTCTGTTATCATGTTACTAATTATTGTTTCGTATATAATATATAGAAAAGTTAATAATCTGAGGACATGTGTAAGGGTACTTTGCACCTTCAGGAGATGCGGGAATGGTCATCGAACTATTCAGAATGAGGCTCCAGAGGTACCTGCACGAAATACCCTTACAGGTCACCTTACAACCCTAGATGTAAAGATGTGATATCAATACACTTAGTGCTGAACAAAAGACTTGAAGACCTATTGAGAACAGTTTAAGTTATAGTTATAGAGTAAAATAATTAATTTTAAGGTTGGGTATTCAAAATACAACCAAACAATTTTTGGTGACATTATATTAATAATATTGGACACATACAACTAAAAACATATATACTAGTAGTTCTGTGAACAGTAGACCTCTCTTGTTGAAATAACAAATGTGGTTTTGAGCAGGGGCGGACCGTGGGTAAATGGCGCCCTGTGCGAAGCATGGTTCGGGCGCCCCGACACGGGGAGGGGGGGATAAAAAAACTGACCGGCAAATATACGCCGCTAACTTAAATCCTGAACACAGCATCGAATTTTTATAAAAAAAATGATGAAGCCACGAGGAAATTATGTCTTAAGAAAAATATCAAAGAACTGAGTAACAAATGAATAGTCGACCTCCATCTATCTATTTTGCTGGTTTATTGAAGCAATAATTTTAAGTAATTGGAATAATTAGTTATTTTTGAAAATATGATACCATTGCAGCATTTTAAATATTTAAATTTTAAATTTTCACTCATTGTAAGCATTAAATTGCTTCTATTTTCAAAGCGGTTCGTTAAGATTAATTGATTCTCTTGCCATTTAAGCCTCCAGTATAGTATTATATTGTCCCTTATATATTAGTGTCCGGATTTGGTCTGGGCAAACTTATGGTAACCCTAGTAATAGGCGACCGCTTCTGTATTCATAGCATTTGTGCGATTTACCTCACTTTCGAAATTCAAATAATTCTTAGCTTAACACTTTTATGAAAAGATAATTTACAATTTGACAGTTTAATTCTTTGATTTATTCTCTACATTTTGTTATAATAATATTTCATTTTTGGTCAAAACATATATACCGAAACTACATTTCAAACTTTGGCATGTTTTGTTAGCAGCCTTGTAGTAGGAACGTAAAAACAGTTATTTTCATAATACCAAATTTGAAATTGATAAATATTTTTATACAGTTCTATTTATAACTAAATTACGAATCTTTTTTACACTTATGAAACAAATTACAAAAAATGTTTACTACTTGTTATGTAGGCCTAACGTCAGACGAATTTTTAGGCCTACATATCAATTTTTTTGTACATTTTGTTGTAACGTTGCACTGGACCATCCACTCCCTCAATCACATTAATTCAACACTAAGTTCAGAATTTTACGTCCGCCAATCGCCAATCGAAAAACCTCAAGATATACCCACACTACTACAGTACAGTGCGTTGCGACTATGCGAGCCAACTACAGTAAAGTTTCCCACATTATAACTCAGCTCGGAATCGAAATGGGACAACTTGGAAGCACCGTACATATTTTTGCCAGCCTCGCGACTACAGATAAGAGCCCGATGATTCAAAGTCGAGGCAGCCGAAAAGTTTAAAAACCAGCGATACTTAACTTTTATATAATAAACTTGTTTGGGATGAAAAATTTTATAAAATATAGTATATTAATGAGATTATTGTAATCAAAATAAGGCCAAATGTGATATAGGCCTAATTTGGCCTACATTTCGTGTTTAATACTTCTCGAATAACTCATTTAATTTCACGATTAATTAATTAAATAATAAATATCCCAAATGAGAGGACAACACGCAATACATACAAACAAATGAAGTACACTAACAAACGCCGTCACAAATACAAGGTCGAAAGGCACCCCGAAAGAGAAACCTATTTAAACGTAGATACACTGGCCGCACGTTGATTTAACGTGTGTGTTTTGTTCTCGTGATAGCCTAAAGCTTGCTTGTGTTTAATTGTTTTTGTGTAAGAAAGTAATTTCTTGATATAATACATAAAAATTGCTTAGGTTTATACTCTTTTACCGAGGATTTAAATGTCTGATAAAGGTTATTAACTAAAAAAGAGACATTTTGCCAAGATTTTGCTTAAAATTATACGGGTCTTTAAAATTTGCTATGTGCTATGTACAAGTACAAAAATAGTTACAGTACATATACATGTGTAGGCCTACTTTTCTTATAAAAAGTAAGCAAATTATCTGCACCCTTTAACTCGCCAAAGTTATACGTAAAATAGGGGTTTTTTAAGAAATTTTCCGGGGGAGTATTTTCGTTTAATTCGGCAGCGTTCCGGTACTGGAAAAATTACGAGTAAAGCCCTGCCTAAAGTTGAACTTTTTCCTTTCGTTACTGAAAATTTTTTGTTTCTTGAGCTAATAACTTTTACAATTTTGTGTCAATACATTTTTTAATTGTATATATGAATTCTTTGAACCTTTCTCTACAAAAAAGGCACAAAACACTTTTGAATTGAGGTTAATTTAATATTTTTGGCGAATTTTAGCACAAAGTTAGTATTGTAACTTGCTAAACAGCGTATACAATTAAAGGTACTAAAATGATATTCTCTTTTACATGTAATCCCCAAGTTCATAATTTTGAGATTGTAATCCAAGCACGTCATCATCTGAGGGTCCAGCTCCAGCATCATCTGATCCAGAGGAAAAATTTGCTTAATGCTTTAGCCTGATGTTGGTCTTGTTTTTCAATATCAGCCTTTCTTTTTCTATACAAATTACCCGGTTTTTTTTTTCAACATGTTAATTATTGGAACTTACAGTAATTGGTCTATTTTTCTCATATCAGTCAATAGATTACGCCGATAATGTGGTTACTAAAAAGTTTGATGGCTGATTGGCTGATTTGAGGAGGTTATATGGAATTGTGTTGTGACAGGTGGGGGGTAAATACTCCTCCATACCCACCTCACCACTCAGGGCAGCGGAGTAGGGTGCCCCACTCCGCTGCCCTGTAATCCGCTTCGCAGAAACTATGCAGCTATTTTTAAATACAGAGTCGCTGTCGCTTCGCTTCCGGCGAAATTGGCGACTGGCCGGCTCGGATTTTCGGAAGTATACGCCATGCTCCCCACTCCCAACACTTTTAGTTTCCTGCCGCCTCATGCACTTTTGTTGTTATAATATATGGAATATTAGACAAAAAATTAATTTTCTATTATTCTCCTTATTTTCCAATTACAAGTACCACAATTTTTTTCCATCGCCATGGCGCCCCGGTGGCACAGGTCGCACATGCCAAGATCCGCCCCTGGTTTTGAGCTTAGGTTAAAAATAGTGTGCCAGTAAGGAAGTAAGCACAAGGTTTAGCCAGTGAAACATTATTTACAATTCCCGTGATTCCGGGATTTCTAGTTCTCGTTTTTATTTCCTTTCTTGAGCTTTAACTGCTAAAGATGTTCTTTTACAGGCATTATGTTTTATTTAGGTTAATAATGCGTAAGATAGCTAAAAATATCGCGTTATAGAGGGACAACATGCAATTAAATATTTACATACTTAAATAACTCAAACTTAACAATGTATCAAAGTTAACTTAAGTTCCATATCATATTCCAATATTAGAAATAATGAAAACAAACGATGTTAAAACGTCGTGTAGTGATCTCAACCCATGTACCAACACTTCCCACGGTGTCCTACGGTCATTTTTTGTATGTCCTTTATCGCCGCGAGGTTTCATTTGTTTCATCTCATTTTGTAATTCAAGTAAAGCTAAGTCAAATACTTTTATGAAATTTACAATGATAATTTACAGGTATACAGTTCAATTCTTTGATTTATCCTCTACACTTTCTTATAATAATGTGTCATTTTTGGGCAAATGATATATTCCTAAATTACTATTCAAAATAGGCCTAGTTTTGTTAGCAGTCTTGTAGTAGGAACATAAAAACTGGTATTTTCAAAATAAGAAATTTGAAATTGATAAATATTTTTATACAATTCTATTTAGAACTAAATTACGAAACTTTTTTACATTTATGAAAAAAATTACAATAATTACTACTTTTTATGTAGGCCTAAAGTTATAAACATTTTCCTTTCATTACTGAACGTGATTGTTTCTTGAGCTTATAACTGTCTTAATTTTACTTCAATAATTTTTTTACTGGCATATATGAATTCTTTAAACTTTTATCTCCAAAAAAGCTATGGAACACTTTTGAATTGGTTTAGAATAAACGTATAAAAACATGGTTGAAATACAAAAACTTGGACGATTTTTAACATATTCGAATTTTACGGCCATTTTGTGAACTTACCGTTAGAGATAAGGAAAAAAATCAAGAATACAATTTTGTTTAAAATTTAATTTGCTTTTAGCAAAATATTATTAGTTTTTAAATTCGACTTACGGTTAAGCCACAAACTGGCTTTGGAAAAAAGCTTACACTGAGAGAAACGGTCTGGCCGCCATTTTTATTTTATTTAAAGGGTTAAAAATGAAAAATGGAAAAAAAACCGTATATATACATGGCTCGGCCTAGGAATAAGGAACATTCATGCAAAAAATCATCAAAATCGGTCAAGGCGTTTGGCCGTAATCGTGAGACAGACACACAGACATACAGACAAAATGCCGAACGGTCGAGTTAAAACGGAGACCTCGCTTACGCTCGGTCAAATATACCTTCCCCACAATTCACCATCCTCAAAATGCTAATAATGCAAAGTTGACTTTTAATATATAGCGGATTTGTTTAGTGTATTTTAAATATTGAGAGAACCGTTTTAATCTTATCGTTAGATAATACTTTTTGCTGTTAAGCTAAAAATGTTTTCTTTTCTGTTGATTTGTTTGTTGGATAGGTTTAGTTGAATAATGTTTTGTCAAGAATTTACACGATGCTACTGATCTGGGATGGGAAAAAGTTGTATTCATTTAGTTGATTGACAAATTTACATATCTATTAATTAGCACGACCAGGGGAGCCTTGCATTTTGTTTTCTTGGTCTAATCGCAAATTATTTTATTGTAGTATAGAGAGATCTAAGTAGTTTTTAAAGCATCGTTATAGAACCCAAAGCAACATGTCACTACCATGTCGACAGATCACACTCAAGTTTCAGTGATTTGAAGTTAGCTCAAGTTGATCAACTCAGCTTAAGATCTCGTAGTGTGGACCAGGCCCTCCTACTTTCTTTGGGGTCCCAAAGCAGCCTTGGAAATGAGTGCATGCACCTCTTGGTGCCTCACCACTAGGAGAAGGCTGAGGATTGCCAAGGGTTTGGAACTCAGAGGTTTGGAGAATGCATCAGAGGGGATCTTAGGAATGAAGACTGAGGACAGTCTTCTAAAACAAGCAGGAGGTGATGTGACGTGGCAGGTCTATAGTTATAGTCTAAGATTGCATACAATCTTTAACTCCTAGTTGGAATTCAGAGTTTATTGGCTTCATTGGAATGTGCCGATTTTGTTGAGCGGTCATGAGGACAGTTAACCCAAGAGACATTTGGTGGACAGACATTCTCGGTTTGGGTAGAAATGTTGGATCGGTAACAAGTGTAGAGCTGCTTGATTATAACTGTTACGGTACTTTGGAATAAAATGTATAACTGGGAAATTGTGTTTGATTCTACGATATAAAACCGCCGCATCCTTACACATCACTGCAGACAAAATGTTGATTTATTGTCTCATAAGATGCTGCCCCCTGTGATATACGAAATAAACGGTACCAGGAACTGGCACATACTTTCTCACAAACATATTTAAATTATTAAACAGATTCATTGTGACTTCATAATTGTAGTTGGGGTAGGAGAGGTGATTTAAAGTAGGAGATTAACTAATAAATATTATTATTATTAGCTAGAGAGAAAATTATTCCATCGATTTGCACAAAACACATTTATTAGGCCTGTATAGGTGCACAAAAAAAGGTTTTGAAAATTTTTGAAAAACAACCCCCTTTTTGGCCAAAATACCCCCAAAAATCAGTTATTATTATTATTATTATTAGCTAAACAAGAATTTTTAGAAAGATATGGTTTTCTGCATATGGTAGGGTACATTAAGGGCTACAAATAAGCCAAATTTTATCAAAATTGTTAGAGCCGTTTTTTTATAAAAAAAATAATAACTGATTTTTTGGGGTTTTTTTTGCTAAAAAAGGGGTTGTTTTTCAAATATTTTCAAAACCCTTTTTCGTGCATTTATAGGCCTAATTGGCATGTTTGGTGCAAATTTGTTTGAAATTAATCAAATAGTTTTCGCTCTAGCTTTGTATACATACAGACATACATTTTGTAAACACCACTTTTTTGGACTCAGGGGGTCCCAAAACGGATATTTCCACAAAAATCTCAACATCGATTTTTTTTGCGATCACTCTAATTTCTCTATACTATAGTATAGTGAGAAAGTAAAACAAATAATTGATATCAGCGAAGCTACAAATTAAAGACATTTTGAACATTTATTATGCCTTCATCAAGCTAGAGGACTCGACCCCTGCTCACTCCTAGTACGACTCATGACAAAGCGAATTGTTAACCTTAAAAGTTCGATCACCAACACCCGCGGCGAAGCAATTGTAAAAAGATTATTTTATACTATGATATTTTCACAGGAATGACTATTGATTAGGGCAAATTTTTTATATAGAAGATGGGCAATTTTCAAGTTATAAAATATGACCAAAATGTGATTCGGAAAAGCAGTATTTCAAATTGGGCAGATTGACCTAGTACAGAATAGCTTAATTTTAATAGTGGTAGGTGTTTGAATATACAATAAGCCTTTTTCATTGTTTGTGTTTGCTATTACCTAAAATAAGAAAAACTGTTGGTTGTGAAGAATAATTACTGAGTCTAAATTATTTGCCAAGTTGGTTATTATCGTAATAAATGTAAATGCTTTCTTTCAAGAAATATGTGTTGGTTCAGTACGACAGGCCTAACCTAAAACTGTTTTAAGCTTTTCATCGAAATTGTGTGTTTTATTAGCCAATTTCCTTAGGAAAAATGAGCTATTGCAGTGACCCTTATTGCATGACCTAAGGCCGGGAGTAGTAAATGAGCACCGATCATGGTCCCCTGAAGAATTTTTTAGGTGTCTTTAAAAACAATATATGTATATATTTGTTTTCACTATAACGGCAGTATTTTTTAAGTATAATTTGGTTCTAATTTGGTACACATGTTGGTTATCTACGTCGCTCGAACAAGTGTTTTTACAGAAAGTAAATATTTTTTTTAATTTTTCGTTTGAGGATAAAACCTTTTAGGATTTTATCGAAACAAATACATGTAGGATATTATTCTGCACATTATATTTTTTTACACGACCTTATAGCTAGCTTGGTTCCCAAAAATCAATAAAAATGTACCATAAAAGTACCCGGTACACTTCGGTTATTTTACCTAGGGGGCATCTTCTGATCCGAGGCCGACTGCCGAGTTTGTACACTGCGAGTGAAGCCAAGTACAAGGAGTGAAGGAGGGTTGTACTCTATAACCCGAGGCCACAAGGATCGGAGTTTAAACTCTGTGAGTTTTTCTGCTATGAATAGAACGAACGAAGCTGGAGGCTTAGATATAAACAAATTCTATTAATATATTTCTTACACACGGCAGCTATTCACGGCGCTTTTGTGAGTAGATGAACTTCCCAAATAGTTGGTTGAAACCCTAAAACATATCAAATTAATTTTGGAAATTCGCTCACTCATGTCAGTGGTCAGTGGTCACAGCTGTTTGGTCGAATTGTTTATAATATATAACAACAGATGTTTTTAATTATAATACAGTAAGTCCATTATGTTTGGTTTTATTTTACCAACCAAACCTAAAACATGTTGGTTGTAAAAATAATTAACTGATTCTAAATTTGCTAAAATGATTGTTAAGATAATGAATATAAATGTATTCAACAAACAGGTGTTGGCCACAGCTAGAATTGTGTTGCTAAGTTTTTGATTCAAATCTGGTTTTTTATGTGTTATAGGAGAGTAAGTCCCAATTTTAACTATTTTCAGCCATTAAAATCAATATTTTGCAAAATCCTTTCTTAGTTCACCACTACATAAAGGTACCCTGAAAGTGTTAAGTCTCTAACCATCATAATTTTGGCTGTTCATTGATTTTGAATCAGTCAGGTCTTCTTTTATTTATACAGATTTCTTTAACCTGTTGGTTAGTGGGTTTTCCCTTTAGCCATACCCCAAATTAGTGAGTTTTTTATGTATTTCTTTTTTGTCTTATTTGTTTTTGTATTGTCCCTATTATATAAAATTATGAATTAGGAGCTAAAAAAGTTAGGAATAATTATTTATAATCACATAATTTCAAATTTAGTCACTCGGATCTGAATAAATATTTGAAACACCATTGTTTATTTCACTAAAATTCAATTCAGATTCTTCACTAATACTTTCATCCTCACTCCCAGAATCCATAAAATATTCACAAATATCATCAATGCTAAGGTTTTTACGATTAGCCATTATCTAAACAAAAGTATAAACAACACAAGCCAAACTCGTTTGCGAACTTAGGTTATGCAATGACTATGTTGGAAACAGCCAGGCAAAATTATAAATTAACTGATAGGGAATGCTCGCGCACCCTATCAGAATCAACTAGAACTAAAAGATAGATGTTTTATATTGCAGCCAACAGATCACAGAATACATCTTATCTAAAATTAACCAAGCCGCAAAGGTTGTGACTTTCCTAACTAAATACAAATATCAAAACGCATACGTTGCGTTGTTACTTTTATTGGCGCGTCGAATGGCTGCCGCAGCACATGCGGCATTACTAACCAAGAGGTTAACCTATGAAATTTTATTAGGCTACAGTATCCAAAGTTGCATAACTTTTATTCACACAGGAAACATTTATTTATAATTTGTATCTTGAGAAATTGTAAAATTTATAGTAATAAAAATATGTATTCACACTTGCAGTAAATTAATATTTTTTTATGGATGAATAGTCCCTTACCTTTGAGGGCGCCCATATAATATTTTCTAAGCAGCTAGGCTAGGGGTATGGGGATTAAGAAGTACCCTCCCCTCCTTCGGCAAAGGGGGTCTGGGGAAATTTTTAAAATTTGGGAAACCAATTTGGCTGTTTAGGTGAAATATTAACCCACATGTCATTGAGTCTGTACTTTTATAATGTCAATGAATACACAAAGCTGTACCACGCCCATAGACTAGTATATTTTAGTAGTTCTCCAGTTCTGTAAATGGATCATCTGTGAGATTAAGCCGCAAAGAAATTAAAAACACTATTCAATGTAGGTACCAAAAATCATAGAATTACACTTGCACCCAAAAGTATGTAGCCAATAATAGATTCAGCCAATAGTATATAGCCAATAATTGTTTAGATTCAGAGAATTATGTGATTATGTGTAATTTCTAATAGTACACATATTAGAAAAGATGAATACTCAGAGAGTACGCTAAAACATTACTCTAAACTCAGTAAATTAACAGTGACCCACATGACCCTTAACTATAATTGAGATCTGTTGCCAAGTTAACAATAAGGAGGAAGAGAGTAGTCTACTTCCAATGGAGGAGTTTCTTAATGTGGTGAACAGCACACTTATTATTACCTTAAATGTGTTACACTTTTTTAATTTCTGTGCAGAACATCTTTTATCAATAGCACAAGGTACAAACAAAGGTATAGATGGTTATAAATAGCATCTTTTACAGTTTAGGTTAATAACTGTATTTTTAATCAACGCCGATCAATATATTTGAACATAAATATAGTTGTTAAAGATGTGAAAACCTTTACCAGTAAAATTTCTAGATCCTCTTATTATAGAGGGTCATCAGGGCTGACCATACCTCTTTCTACGCCACTTCATAGGCCAACAGTTTTGTCAGGTCTGTCCGTCCTGTTCCTTCATTTTACCTCACTTACTAATGAAATTTT
Organism: Philaenus spumarius; assembly: GCA_018207615.1. Classification (NCBI taxonomy): domain Eukaryota; kingdom Metazoa; phylum Arthropoda; class Insecta; order Hemiptera; family Aphrophoridae; genus Philaenus; species Philaenus spumarius. Next base: position 550,750 of record JAGFPH010000429.1, on the reverse strand, counting down.
ACAGAAGTGGTTTGTAAAACAAAATTCAGAAGTGAAATAAATTGAAAAAACATATTTTTAGAGTTCTTTTTCATACGTAAAAGTATGAAAAAATATCACGTACCATTTCGATTTGATATTATTTATTACGTTTATTAACTAACCATTTTGTATGTCTCATTCGTGGCAACTAATTTTGTATAAAAATCTGACAATAGTACTTGGTAATTAATTCCACAAAAATTACTATAAACAATGTTTTGGAATTATTCCAGAAGACATTTATTTAGAATTCAGGCATCCGGCACCCTTAAGCATTTCAAGGATTCAATTAATTTTTGTTATTATTCTGATGGTTTTCTGTTTTTGAAGCTTTAAGTCCTCGGTTCAATTGAATCGATTATTTCAGAAACCAGTCAAGTGACAAAAAAAGCGAAAATAAGTTAGACATCGGATAATATACATTAAAGGTAGGCGCATCTTTTAGTGTAAAAACCAGTCAAATGTCACAGCTCTAATGCAGTTAAAAAGACGGGAGAATATTTCGTTTATTTCAGAAAACAGTCAAGTGACGTCGCTTGACTGGTTTCTGTAATAAACACTAGGGAATGTTCCTCAGAAACCACTATAGGTACATTGTTGATTTTTTTTTTACTAGTTTTATGCTATTTGTTCGAAACTTTAACACAAGGTTTTTTTATTTAGTCAATTTTTTTCCTTTTTTTTAACTTAATAAGAACCAATCAAAGTTAATATTATAAACCTCTCACACATACAAATCATACAGATAAAAAGTTAAGAGCAACCAAGCAAGCTTCATATAACCACTTCTAGATGGCGCTGATGAAGGTACATTTTTGTTTAAACCAACCGATCCTAGATGGTGCTGATAAACTATCTTTTACTTTATACGGAATATTTATACCGATAGTAAAGTAACTGAAGTTTTGTTAATTTGTCAGTTTTCTTTCATGAAGCCGTAGTCTAGTGGATAACGAGGCGTCTTTCTGATCAAGAGATGCTGAGTTCGAATCTAGGCTAGGGAGACCAGATATCTAATCATATCTGTGGTTTGAGGGTAGGAGGGCGGAAGTAAAGCAAACGGTGGTTGGCTCGCTTCCAAGCTGACGGGATATGACTAGATATCTGGTCTCCGGCTGGGGCTGTTTTGCATAATTTTACTAAGGTAAAATATATATATATATATTTACTAAAAAAAAACCAGTAAAAAATAAATTTTTAGTATTGTTAGTCAAAAAATGTCATTTCATAATAAATTTGTGTCTTAATATAATGTTTTTTCAATTCTGATTAGAATTATGTGTAGAAATAAAAATATAGTAAACTGTGTGAAAACACCCAGGAAAATCGTTTGGGTTCATGTTTTTTTTGCTTTCTTACTTGTTAATGTGGGTATTATTTTTTAAAACTCCATAAAAACCGGTTATAAAAAATATTTAACAGTATAATACGAAAAAATTTTGTTGTTTATTTCAGAAAGCAGTCATGTGAAAGTTTAAAAAAATTTTATTTCTCTTAAACGGCTTATAGTAAAAAAATAATTTTTGTGAAAAAATACTTCATATTATAAGTACTTTTAAGTTAAAATTACTTCAATTCTTTAAAAAATATACTTACGTAACAGGACAGTTTTGTTTAGTTTTCTCAAAAATATACTTTTGGCACTTGACTGGTTTCTGAAATAATCGATTCAATTCTGTTTGAAGACCAGGGATTTTGTGTAGTAGAAATGTTAAGAGTTTACCTGTAAATATTTTTCTCCTTAAAGAATACGCTTTAGGTAAATAATTGTGTGTGTAGAAGTAACTGGGCCTCACTTCTCTGGCAAAATTTAATATCATTCAGTCCTCAGTAAGATGCCTTGTGCTTTTCTGTGCTAGTTATCTGATTTAGTTTTGTTTTCAATTTACATTCTATGATTTTTTGTGTGGGAAAATATATTCTACAGAAATTCAAGGTCTAGTTTTATTGAATAAAATTTGCTGAAAAAAGTATTGTTGAAAGGTTTACAAGGTAACCAATGAACCAAAACACTGTGCGAGGGAAGTCCTACAAAAAGTTATTATGGGTGCAAAATCTAAACTTTCCCAACTTACCTGGAGATCTGGGTTCCCTCTCCTGTTGTATCAGAAGCTATACTTGATTACAGATAAAACTAACTGAAAATGACATCACTTTTCAATTAATAGACAAATCAACTAATTCACATTGCCAAAGTGCAAGGGAAGTAAACAAATAACCTAGACTTCGGAAGGGGTGGTTGGTGAGTAGACATTTGGTCACTGGAGTTAAACTTTTCATTTATCTGTTGCGAAAGTTGACACTTGACAACAATAATTGTCTTTTCTATTCAAACACAACATTGTCGATAAAATTCCAACCTATTAACTGAATGGGTATTGGTATTGGTTTTACTACAATATTTGCAGTTTGAAATGGGTTCTCAAATTTCCCATCTTTTAGGTTTTTAAATTATTGTGGTGGATGACACCCCTACACAGTGAGATCCGTGAAAAGAACAGGGAACAAGTTACAAACTAGTATTCTAGTCTATTGCTTGATAACCCAGGACACCTTGACATCCTTTTAAGTAACTTAGTGTGAAACCTATCAAACCTTTCTTAAAACTAATGCATGTAACTCAGAACAAATAAGGTTGTGTAAGTTAAAATATTTATTTTAAAATTATAGTTTTTGTATGTTTGTACTCAAAAACTAGGTACTTTTTTGAATTCATTTGTGTTTTTACTGATATATTAATAATCATTACCTGGATTATGTGAACTATGTTTCATAGTGCTTCTTCTTTCTCCAAAATTTAGCTGGCTATGATTGAAAAAGTAAACATTAAATTTAAAAAAATTGCCTGTGTTTATGGCTAAACAGTTAAAGAATGAACCAAAACAGTGAGCGGATGAAATTTTGGCAATTGAAATATGTACAAAAATATCCATTGGCTTAAGTAGCCAATGTAATACATTGGTTTCCTAACAATAATGAGTATCTTTTGATTTTCCCAATAGTTTTACTGTACAGAGGAACTGTCACAAGAACTTATAGGGTGAAATCCTGTTCCAAATAAAGAAGCAGATTCTTTGCTTTTCAGTTCCACCTGAAAACATTAACAACAAGAAAAATCCATCATCTACAACAGTTTTGTACTTATTTTATTTATTTTGTTATCTTTCAAATACATGAACATAATCTCATTCAAACAAATTGAAAACTTCCATCTGGACAGTATAAAAGTACATAGAAACTGTCAGTGAGAATAATTTGTAAAGTTTAAACATAAATATTCTATATTATTAACCAGTGATTTTCTCCCAAACATATATTTTTAATCCTGAAATTTTTTTCAGAAACTTCATTTGGTTGAATTTATTTTAACAATCATTTCTACTTTTTAAAATTAAGTTTTGATAATTTTACCACACAAAAAGTTCTTTCTTTTTTAAAGTGAGTTTTAAATATTTTATTCACTTAATAATCGTGTCATAAAATACACAATTAGGCAGACTCAATGCCAATGATGAAAAATAAGAAAGGTCTTAAATTGTTTTAAAAAATAAAACAGATAAATTTATGCTATCATAAATATAAGTTTTGTGAGAACCTTTATTATATTTCAATAGACAGGACAATTTTTAGGCCCCTACTTTTAAATTGTTTTGATACATAGCCCGGTGGTAGTTTGTTTTCCCTGGCAAGTATAAACTCATTGCATTTATTGTCATTTAAAATGTAGGCCTACAGTAATTATTTAAATTTTGATTTCAAATTCGTAAAAACTTTTTTCCAGGTGGATGAGAACTTATAATTACCTATTAACTTATAGTCCTATATAATCTCCAAGATGGGTTAAGACATAAAAACACTTTCTCTTATTTAAAAGCTTATATGAAAACATCAGTGGACTGCAGAGAACATTGCTATCTATCTTACTAACATTGCCTCTATCTAAATGTTATACATTCAAAAGCACTTAAAACAAACCTTTCAGATTGTATAAAATAAATTGCATTGTCTGTTAATTTAAAACAAAAAACAACGATAAATTACAGCCATTTCTGAAATACACTTAATATTTATTTACATTGAGTTGTTCAAAAATGCTCAAGTATATTAGTTGTTTCTACTACAGCACATTTACACAACAAAAACAAACGCAACATCTTTCTCTAACAATGTCAACTAATAATAGAGTTTATTCTAACAATATCTATAAAGTATTTAATATATATTTTGTTATTATTAAAATGACGTAACTGGTGATAGTCCAAGAGACCAATGAAATACTTTAAGGGATGCGCTTTTGTATTTCTTAACCCATATATGCCCATAACGTTTTTTTTTTAAATTTTGATATTTTATCTGATTTTTTGTACACAAATACTACTAATAGAATGAATATAGCGCAAATTTATTTATTTCTTAAACCGATAGGCCCCTGGGGCCATGGGTCAAAAACGACCCCTTGGGCAAATATGCTGCAATTCATACTAATACTTAGTGATATGATATTGTTAATAATAATAGGTAAAACTGAAATAACGTAAGCATATTTCATCAAAAAATGTAATATTTATTGGAAAAAATATATTTTTAAAATATTTACATCAGCTAGAACTATTTATGGTACTCAATAAAACATTGATCGTGAAGTGGTACTTTACATCTCTGGAAAAGTTTTGTGGTTTTGTTTGTACAATGAGCACATCTTCGCCTCGGCTGTAGTGACCACTGCTTTGCTTCACTGCATTTGCTGTTTTTCTATCCTGTGACTTCGATGGCCCTGATAAAATTCGAGGAGTACCATATACTGTAAGTATTGTTCTTGCTAGATTGCGACGAAAACCAAGCATATCTAACGACTTATTGTATGGTCTTGAGAGTTGATAGGCATTATTTATGGAGACATCAATCAACCGTAATATAATAGGAATATACCATTTCTTTCCTCTAATTGAAATTCGGTAGGCTGATATATTACCATCTAGTTAATCGACTCCACCCATGAACTGATTATATTGGTGGATTGCATTAGGTTGTGGAATCAAAATCTTTTTCTTTTCTTCTGCCGAATAACGTTTTGCACTCCTCATTGGTTCTACTCCATGTTCGCTGGATAGAATTGTTACAACATTATTATCCCTCTATCTTATGGCCGTTATTCCTTGTTTTTTCCAATTTTTACATCATACGTGCCTCTTTTTCCTTTTGCATGGATTTGACTGCTTTCAAGGGACACTGTTTGGTACGGTTATCTCTGACTGTTCCAGTTACGTTATTATTTATTTTTTTCATTTCAATTTTGTCGTTACAATTTTCTTCGCCTGAATCGCAGTCAATTTCGTCACCATCATCGAATGGTCGCTGGCCTAGTAATATTACATCGATCTGTCCTACGACATCTTCATTTGCGAACCTGTCAAGCTCTTCCAATATCTGAAACGTATTCAGGTTACCCCTGTGACACAAAAAAAAAAAACTTTTAGAAAAATATAATAAGAGTAGGCCTATATAGGCTATATGATATAATTTAGCGAAATTTACTATTTGTAACCAAAAGTTAAAAAGATTTAACCAAGAAATCTGTGTTAAAACTTCAAAGTATGTCAAACAAATCACATGTTGTCTGTATATTCAACAGCCTGTGCAATACTGGAATAGCCTATTTCACTAATAATATTAGTACGCCTATTATTGAACATTTCATAAAAAGTCAACTTTTATTTATTGTTTAAATCATTTATAGAGGGAAAAACATCATTTGTTTCTGTTGCAAATCAAAATAAAGCATTAGAATAACTGCAAACATTCAAAGCTAAAAGTTGGAAGTGTAACCTAAAAGATCCAGTATTTGCCCAAGGGGTCAATAATGACCCATTAGTATTTTACAGGCAATTTACAAACCTCTAGTATTGATTATGCATGCAACTATTATACATATTACAAGAATAGTATGTTAGTAAGAAAAGAAGCACAACTAAACTTACTAAAAGTGTTTACAAAATGAATACTTACATGTTATATTAGAGTAGTACACAACAGCTGTGATCCAGTTGCTGACATGAGTTAATGATTCAAATATAACTGTGCAGAAAGCAGCACTTACTGGAAACCAACATTATTTTTTAATTGCTCACACCTGTAACAAACTATATTAAACTACCAATATAAAAAAATATGCCTTATTCTTGAGGGAAAAAAAATTAAGTTTCTTGGGTCAAAAACGACCCCTTGGGTATATATGGGTTAATATACTGTTGCATACTTATATCTTAGTCAAAATCGATAAAAAACACAATAAAAAGCAGAAAAATATAATTTTGTATACTCAACCAAATTAAAACTATTTTTATAGTTAAACTTCACTATTTTCAGAAATAGAAACCGTACAAAGTTACCTTGTTTTAAAAGAAACATTAGTTATTGTAATTAGTTTTATTTTAAAGGATTTTCAATATTTTTATACTCGGTAACTTTAGATTTGCTAAATATTATGTAAGATTTGGTAGGCAAATAATTATCATGTTTAAATAACAATATACGTAACAATTTGGCATTGTGAATTGTTAAAATATAGGATAGTTAGTAAATAAATAAAAACTAATAAAATATGAAAATTATGTGAATTGTATTTGATTTCAATAATTGAAATTATTTTAGATTTTAGAACTTTCATTGATATTTCAAAAGGTTTTAAGCACAATTGATTTTGTAAGCAATAATAATTCTACTAAATTTTACAATGTGTGGTAGTCTGTCATCAAGTATTTCAAAATATACCTTCAGATTTGAAATACCAAAACTATTTTCATCTATTTTTCTTATCTGTGTGTTTCCTAGATAGACACATATTGATCGAACTCAGAAATTATTTTTGGTTTATGTGCAATATCTACAATTGTATCAAAATCGTTAAACGAATCCACACATTTTTTCTACGTTTGTTAGACATAATAAAATTACTACTCAATTGTTCAACGAACAAAGAAAATAATTTCACTGGGATGATTTTTGGTATCCAAATATATTTTTAGTCTTTTCTACGCAACAATATAGGCCCTACCTTTTTATCTTAGGGTTCAAATTTTTTCTTAATAAAGAAAAAGTTTAAAGCTAATGTAAATTGCTTATAAAAATTTAATAATAATAAAACTAACATTGTAAATAATCCATAAAACAAACTTATCTAAAATCAAATATTTTTGATGAAATATTAAAAATTTCTATATAATATATATACGCATATATAATAACAACTCACATACACGGAGTATAAGTGCTACAACATAATAAGTGAATCTATATTATAAATATAATTTGTTAACCCAAACACAAGAGTTCACCTCTTAAGTAACGTATTTGTTAAAAATTAAGTCAAGAAAACTACTTTTTGAAAGTCATTAATAGTTCGATTGAATTTATTAAGAAAAAGCGGACGGTTATTTAAAAAAAATAAATTATAATTACATGAAAAAGTTAAATTTGGAATGTTTAATTTTCAAAACGGGTCGAAAACTATTTACAAAATCAAACTAAATATATTAATACTGTTTCGAATGAGTTTACCAGAAATATACTAATATACAATGAATACAGTTACAGCCAAACTAAAATCACTTCAGCTTAAACATAAGTACAATAAACATATACATTCTAAACATACAATCATTAAGTTAAACAATCCAATTTTACCAACACTAATATTTTTATTCTTTTTTCCAAGTGCAAAACTTTTTTTGTTCATTTTATATTTTTTGAGAGATTCTATATGATGAGTTTTGTTGGTGAAGAAGTGAACAGGATATTTGGTGACACTTTAGAACTTGTGTTGTTTTTTGTAACCTATATTATGTTTTCTAACCTACAAAGCGACCACTTTATTCATTGCCACAGTTCAGTCTGGATCAAATATTTCTTTCACTTACTGTTACATTGACCATTGATCAGTTTAGAATAAACAGTCTACAATATTGCAATATTGCTCAGCGTAAAAACAAAGATTGAAAATCAACACAAACTATAATATTCAAAATGAACAAGGAAAATTTAATTGACAAGACAAACTTTAAACATTTCAAATTGAATAATTGGTGTTAACTTTATTGTAAGGCTAAATATACTTACATTCCTTGGTAGTATTTTAGAAAAGCAAATTAAGTACCATGTTTGGAAATAGTTCTGAATGATTAAACTTTTCAATAAACAGCTGACCTATTATATCCTTACTAAAAATCTGCAGTCAGCTAAGTTATGATGTTAAAAAAAGACAAATTTAAACTTAAAAAAAATCTGTATAAATTTTATTAGAAATCCATGGTAAATTTGCATTTGGCCAGCCTAATAGGCTGAGGCCCTTTAAAGTGAGGCATCTTCCGGCTCTTTTAGGGAATCTCGGGTCTTTTAGGGTGAAATTTATGTGAGAAATAATATCATGTTTAAAATGAATTCCAATTCTAATAGAGTTTAAAAAAAATATTCTTAGAGGTGGTTATATTTTTTTAAAAGGTAAATGGCAGACAAATTATTACTGTCTTTCAAAATAAATCACTTGTTTAGTAATAGATGAAACCCATATTCTACAGGATAACATAATTATATGCAGAACATAGTCCAGCTTTTTCTTATACCAATATAACTGGTTTATTTCTCATTATATGCTCACAGATTCTTTAAATTATCATAAATGCAATTCAGTAAAATAAATGTATTAGTTTGTCTTTAATAAATGCAGAAAACATTTAAAATTAAAAAAAAGTTTCTCTTTCTAAACTAGATATATTTTCGAAAGTATTTATCTTTTTCTTTGTATAGTACAATATTACACACAGATGTATGTTCTTAAGCCTACAAATCTTATGAATATTAACAAACTTAAATACACTACTTAAATTATTACACCTATTTATAATTAAGTATTGCTGTATATAAATAAAGAAAACTGAAAGGTACTGAAGACATATTTTGACGTAACAGTAAGTGATGGGCACACTAAAGTGCAGTAAAATTAGGCTTGCACCTTCCCATTTCCTTTGAGGCCAATCACTTCTTTATAGGCCTGAAAAACAAGAAAACATATTTCAGGTCTTGGATTTTAAGTTACGCGAGTTATTACTACAACTTAGTATCATAATTTTCTTAAGAATTGAGATCTTTTTTTTTTAAACCTGACTTTTTTTGGTTGTAGATCACAATTTCTGATACTATATTAGAATCCTGTTTTTATTTAGGAAGGACGATGTTTAGGGCAAGATAAGAACAAATCAGATCATGTTGTTATGGTAGTAAAATTTTGAAAAAAAGTCAAATGTTTTACTTGTTAAATTTAAGAAAATCAATATCTATTTGCTCTCTGAAGGAAGAATATATTTCTAAAATTCACTTACTTCCAACAATAAGGGCAATGGCAATTCATTGATAAAAATCCAAACAAATAATTTCAGTTCAACTGAATACAACTTGTAGAAACACTAAAACCCCCACTAAGAATTAGATAATTCTTCTCTGATAATTCCTTAAAAATTACTGGTGTAAAATTGCCTAACATCAAAATGCAGTTTCTCTCTAGTTTAGGTGATCAGCTATCCTTCTGATTTTCTTTGTTGCTTTTAGATTTAACTTTAACTACTAAAGACCGACCCTACAACTTACCCAAACCTGCAAAGAGGGATATTCTGCAGATATTATGTCATATCTTTCCCTTTTTATACAGACACAACCCAGATTATGTTTGAGAATCACCAATGAATCTACCCAAGTGCAATATACAAACTACAAGGAGGTTCAGACAGTTCAAAGAGGAAAACAGTATTCTATATTGCATCTTGCCAGCCTGCAGGGTATTTTGTATGAGTATAAAGCTATTGAGTTTAACCCTTTCCACTCGAATTACTAAGGGCCTAGTGTTGCTATCAGGTCAGATTAATTTTGAGCGAATATTGCACTGTAACATGTTTACTAAAAAAAAAAAGTATTTCTGTCAGTTCTAAAAGGCTGATTTTTTGTAGGTTCTTCTATGACTTAAGTATAGATTGGTATGAAAAAAAAACATATTTTTATTTTCAAGTTTATGTTTTTAATTTTTATTTATTGAAAAAAATATAAATTTATAACAAAAAACCGGAATAAACAAGAATTTTTGAAAAATTTTTAATAGGAAGACCTATATTTGTTGCTTGTTTTTTGTTGTCTATATCAATTTAAACAAAATTAAGTGGTTTACACATGTTTTAGACACAATAATAAATTATAAAAAAATTATAATTGAAAAACAAGTTTTTTGTAAAAAATTAGTTTTTATGAAAACAATTATTTTTGACACCAACTTGTACAAAATTGCCTCAACTACCGTATTTATTATATTGCTTAACAACAGTATTATGTAGATCAAAACTAGTAAGAAAGGCTTTTTTCAGAACTTATTGGTAATATTTTAATCACTCAGGTTCGAAACAAAAGTTCCGTCGCCACTAACGTCATTTTGTAACAAACTGCCGTTGTCTTCGTTCATTTTATTTCACAACAATCATTATTATTATAAAAAGAACAATATTCAAAAATAAACTGTGAAATTACACACGATAACCTAGTACAATAAAACTAAACAACGCGTAAGCTCACTAAAACACTGCATAGTAAGTAGGAACCAAACAACGACGAGAGCAGACAGCTGTTTACAGACCGGCCAAAGACGGCAAACATTACATTTTCTAAGATTTATTTACCACAGAAACTGAACTCAAATGGTCCTAAAAAAATTCCACAGATAGCAGCACATCTCAAACTTCAACAATAGCGGTCATGAAAGTAACTACGTCTGTTCAAATGCAATCAAAGAACGTTATCATAGCGAGTTCGGGGCTCGCCCGACATAGGAGTTCGTGCGGATTAGTAGGGTACGGGGCTGCCCCGACACTCGAGTGGGAAGGGTTAACATTTTATTTTTACGTAAAGTTGATTTTCAACTACTGCTAAAAAGTGTAATGCCAAAATCTGTTAATTGATGGGCATCCAACGCAACTGTAACCGAGTAGCATTGCCAATACTTAGTTAAGGGAAAAGGCGATTGTATTTCCTATGGAGTGGGAGTAGCTCATTTGTTTTTTTATTCAATCATATTAATCTTTTATTATTCCAGTTATACATCTGTGGTAGATTGCAAATCTTTATTTGTGCTCAAATTAATGTAAATTATATCTTGTTTGATGAAAATATATTATGTTATACAAGAGCTTAAATAAATAAAGATAATTATTTAATTCACTGTATGTAAATAATTTTGCTCCTCCAACGAATAATAAATAATTTTTCACTAAAGCATAAGAGTCTATAGAGCAAGGTAACAATTTACATGCCACATCATGCAACCACAAGAAGCAATACATTGTTCAAGAAGAAACAAATACAGCCTTATTATAAAGAACATGCAAAATAACAAGAGGAATGTTGAAAGGAGTTAGAAAGTCAGGTCAGATTAAAGAGAGACTACACATTTTAATTGGCTGTAGAAGTTAATAAGTAGACAGTAGAAATAGTTAATAAAAGGAAAAAGATGAAATTCTTTTCTATTTACTAATAATATCCACTCTTATCACTACAGCTGCATTTATTTGTTTTCCCTAGTAGATTAAGACACCAAAGCAGCAGACTATGGAAATCAAAACATATATAAATTCTAACTAAAATTTAACCCTCGAACCGTCAGGCAGCATGTTTGTAACGCGTGATTGTATCAAATATTTGACCCACTAAAAATCTTCCGATCTCAAAAAAAAACAAAAACCGTTGGAAAGGAAATGATTTAAACTTTAACTTTTGTATTTAAAAGTTTTTTCTAAAACGTAAATTTACATATGTAATCATCGTTTCAGTTTTTGAGGTTTCTAAAAGCCAATGTCACGCGAATGAAATATGCCGAAATGACTTTAATTTCTATGTCCCTCCCTACAGCCTGCCCAGTATTTTTTTCAGAGTTAAACCTATATACTGTTGGATTCATCACACTTTCCTCTATCTAAAACTGCCATCCAATTAAAATTCGGTCAAACAGTTCTCTTGCAATTGGTTAATTTTCCAACCAATAAACAGCCTTATTTATAACACGAGATATCTGAGTGATCGTAGTCTATTTTTAGAAATATTGTTATATGTTTGTATAGAGGATGCTTCAAACTACCATTTCGTGTAAACCAAATATGTTTTTCCCGAACGGCTTGTTGTCTATGTTAAATGTGCGTATTTAAACTCTGTAATTATATAATATCTTATGTCGTTCTGTATTAGTATAATGAGAAGAGTGTAATATCGAAATGTTTTTTATTCTTAAAATAAGTTTGGCTACTCTGCTTACACTATAATAAAGATGGCCTTTGGATTCTAAACATGGCGTAGTTTTGTTATGTGAACCAGTGAGTCTTACCTAAAAACTAAAACTTCAACATTTTATGGGCCCAGATAAAGCCGTAACCATTAAAAATATTAAAAATCATTACGTGTTTAGTGAGTGTGTGTAAAAATGTCTGTTTACGATAGTGATATTCATAACATACAAAAGCTCATAGATGCCGATATATATACCATGTGGGATTTTGAGATTAAAGTATTGTTTAAAGCCAAAGGTTTAATGGACATTGTAAATGGGACCGAAACTTTGGAACAACAAGGTGAAGATGCAAAAAAGGTAAAAGAATTTAAACTAAAGGATGCAAAAGCACAACATATAATACTAACTAATGTCGAACATTCAGTGAAATTACATTTGGTCACGTGTGACTCATCAAAGGAAATGTTTGAACATTGTGCAAGATTTATAACAGAGACACATCTCAACAAAAATGCTCAGTTATACAGGAATTTTATAATTACAAGTTTGATAACCAAAAATACATGATGTTTAACCTAACATATATTCATAATATTGCATTCAAGCTTAACCGACTTGACCAGAAAGTGGATGAAACAATGATAATCACCAAAATTTTGAGTATTCTTCCAGAACACTACAAACATTTTTCAAGTGCATGTGATTCGACCAATTCAATGGACAGAACCTTGTAAAACCTGAAGGCTAGGCTGGTACAAGAAGAAGTGAAAGTTTCAAGTGATACTGAGAGTGTAGGTTTTAAAACTGAATCTCAAGGTAGGTCTAGGGATGTAAGATGTTATTCATGTAAAAACTTTGGTAACGTTAGTCAAAACTGCCCAGTAAATAAATCGAAGTTTTGAACCTATTGTAAAAAGTCAAATCACTATGAATGGAAAAGACTGTTTCTTGAAAAACAAATCATTCAAGTCTAAAATATCATGTAGTATTTGTAAGAAAAATAACCACAATGAAAAAAAAAATTATTTTCGTAACAAATCTAAAGCAAAGCCTAATCATGATAGTAAAACAGCTTTCTTAACATAAACAAATACAGACCTAACTTGTAGGCCTAGTACTATTACTAGTAAAACTTTTATTGTGGATAGTGGTTGTACTCCAAACCATATGTGACCAATGATATATCCATTCTAGAAAATGTAAAACCATGTAAACAAAATGTATATGCTGCAAAGAAACACCAGAGTATGGAAACAATAGCTGTAGGTTATGTTGACTCAGAACAATGTATTTAACCCTCAAAGTGGCAGACTGCAGTCTCTTGGGCGCAAATGCAACCCGCTCGAACCTTAGCGAGAATTTGCATATATTTGCATAATCGATAATTTAATCCACTTAAAATCGTAATAAAACTAGCACCATTGGAAAGGAAATGAATTAAACTTTAATTTTTGTATTTACAACTTTTTCGTAAAATGTATATGTACATACGTAATCGTCGTTTTAAAATATGCATATCGTGTTATAGCTATTTCCGCGGGCGAATCTGCAGTACAATTGTACTCTTATTTCCCACTTCTTCAATGTTGAAACCCCCCTACTGACGTATTTATATCGAGATTATAAAGCTACCATTGGATTCTTCAAGATTTTATCTTTCTAATGGTGCCTTCCAATCAGATGTCACTATTTTACAGGATTTATTCATACAATGTCTGTAAACCCTTGTGATTGGACAGGTTTTCAACCAATGAAACAGCCCATTTGTTAACAGATACTAAGCCTACTCTATCAAATGTTTTGACAGATGGTTTTACACCATTTTGTAGAGGAAAGACTGACCTTTCTAACGGTGGGAATCGAACTAGAATAAACCAGTTTTTTTGTTTGTCTAGACAGTAGAGAAAAGTACATGATTAGAGTGATCTGTTGTGACCGATTGCTCCGTCTCGTTCCCACGTAATTCAAAGCACCCTTCTTGTAAGACCTTTACCGATGGCAAAATGTCATTTGATTCATGTCATTTTGTTATTCAAATAAAGATAACTCAAACACTTTTGTGAACTAAGGAAAGACAATTATACCGTTCTTTTCTTTGATTTATCCTTAGCCCAGTCAGTATAGCTTAAAACTACCAGTAATTTGCAATACGGCTGATTTTTTTTATAAGTACCTTAAAGTATGCAGATTAACATAAAAAAAAGTTTACCAGTCTATCGATTTCCCAAAGTCGAAAAGAAAATCGATTATCATTTTTTTTTTCGACTATCCTTAATATTTCGAGCTGGGATGAAGATAGAGAAAAATAAAAAATTCCACCATGTAGGGGAGGTATTTTTCAATAAAAAAGGTCATATGTATTTATTTCCTCCGAAATTATTAATGGTATGTATTATTATTTAATGGTTTGTCTGGAAAAAATTCGATAATGCAGGTATGTATTTTGCAACAGGGGAAATCACTATAAGTTGAAATCTCATTCATATATGAAGCGTTGGGTCATTCTAAATTGGCCGAATTTTAATATAGCGAATTGAAACTTGACATAGGAGTTAAAATATATACTTTAAACATTTATACCCATTGATAAGTCAAGTGGCTCTAGATCGGGTCATTTTCAAGATAACAAGCTGAGACTCAGCATAAATGTTTAAAATACATATTTTAACTCCTATGTCAAGTTTCAATTCGATATATTAAAATTCAGTCAATTTACAATGAGCAAACGCTTCATATGAATGAGATTTCAACTTTTAGTGATTTCCCCTGCTGCAAAATACATACCTGCATTATCGAATTTTTTCCAGACAAACCATTGCTCGGAAGAAAGAAGTACATATGGCCTTTTTTATTAAAAAAATACTTCCCCTACACGGTGGTATTTTTTATTTTTCTCTATCTTCACCCCAGCTTGAAATATTAAGGCTAATCGAAAAAAAATGATAATCGATTTTTTTTCGACTTTGAGAAATTGATAGACTGGTAAACTTTTTTTATGTTAATCTACATACTTTAATGTACTTATAAAAAAAATCAGCCGTATTGTAATTACTGGAACTTTTGGTCTAAAATTACCCCTACCGACTGGCCTACCTCTACACTTTGTTATAATAATATTTCATTTTTGGGCAAAGCATATATTAGTAAATTACGTTTCAATCTAAGCCTAGGTTTGTTAGCAGTCGTGTACTTGGAACATAAAAACAGTTTTTTTCAAAATAAGAAATTTGAAATTGATAAATGTTTTTATACAGTTCTATTTAGAACTAAATTACAAAACTTTTTTACGCTTACGAAAAAAATACAAAAAATGTTTACTACTTGTTATGTTGGCCTAAAGTTGTACTTTTTCCTTTCGTTACTGAACATTTATTGTTTCTTGAGCTAATAACTTTTACAATTTCAAAAGAATCTATTTTTTAGTGGCATATTTGAATTCTTTGAAAGTTTCTTCTACAAAAAAGCTATTGAACGCTTTTGGATTTTTATTCATTTACTATTTTTGGCGAATTTTTAAAAATATGCTTGCAACACGCTATAAACATGCTGGCCAATTTTAGCTTTAACGATGCCAGTTCTAGGGTTAAAAAATGTATCGTATGTTCCAGAACTAAGTAGTAATTTAATGTCTGTCAGTGCAATTACAGAAAAAGGTGGTAGAGTATATATTGTTCACTAAAAACAAAGTTCAAGTAATGAAAGATGCAAATGTTATTTTAGAAGATAGTAAAAATAAAAATAAAAATGGTTTGTATGTGGTTAATCTAACCAGTTGTAAAATTAGTTCGAAAATAGCTGCTGAAAGTGATACTGAAAATAATAATTGTAGTCTTGAATGTAGGTCAAATGATAATGATAAACAAAAATATGTTACACCTGTTATTTTTGATAAAGAGCGTTAAAAATAAGAGGAATGAGGCTGCAGAATGGCACAGGAAATTAGGCCATATAAGTTTTTCTAAATTAAAAAACCTGTCTAAAATGTCTCGGGGAATTTCAGCTAATATAAATTTTTGTGAAGACGTTTTTTGTGATATTTGTCTTAAAGCTAAACAAGTAAGATCTCCTTTTAATTCCGTTAGAGAAAGATCTTCAAAACCCTTACAATTGATTCATTCTGATCTTTGCGGTCCAATAGAACCTCAGACACATAATGGTAAAAAATATTTCTTGACATGTGTTGATGATAATACTCATTTTTGTAAAGTGTATCTTATAAAAAACAAAGGTGAGGTATTTTCATTTATAAAAGAATATGTTAACGAAGCCGAAGCTCATTTAAATCTTAAAACTTCTAAAATAAGGTGTGATAATGGAGGTGAATATATTGCCTCTGGTCTTGAAGAGTGGTGTAAATTGAAAGGAATCATTTTAGACAGGGTGTCCACAAAAACAAATTTTCAAAATTCCCGTATATTTTCCCGCCGGTAAATCATGTTTTTCCCGCCGGCAAATAGCACATGTTTTAACTTTGTTATTCACGATACACTTTACATTATTTATATGTGTGTACTTTTTAATGTAAAAATCCATTTATCAAAGCATAATACAACAAATAAATAACTTCTATAATCAAAGAATATATATTACACAATAATTTGAAACACACAGACACATAGGCTAAGTGAAGTGACGATAAGAAAGCAAATATCCAGAAAATAAATGTAAAAACAAGATGAAAAGATAGAACACTTTTTCGAGACTTCGGCTCGTGTTTTTTTAGATAACTGTCAAAACTGGGTTTCCCGTATACCCAAAAACATATAAAACAATACCCCACATTGTATTTTTAAAATTTTGACCCATAAACGTTATCCCGACACGCTACGGAGCTTTAACTGTCAACATCGGTTTTCCCATAACTAAAAACATATAAAACAATACCCCACACTATATTTTCAAAATATTGACTCCAAAAACGTGACTCCGACAAGCTACGACGTTTTAACTGTCAAAATCGGGTTTCCCGTACCCAAAAACATTTGAAACGGTACCCCACACTGTATTTTCAAAATGTTGACCAAAAACGTGACACCGACGCGCGACGATTTTTAACTGTCAAAATCGGGTTTCCCGTACCCAAAAACATTTAAAACGATACCCCACACTGTATTTTCAAAATATTGACTCCAAAAACGTGACCCCGACGCGCTACGACTTTTTAACTTTCAAAATCAGGTTTCCCGTACCCAAAAACATTTAAAACAATACCCCACACTGTAATTTCAAAATATTGACTAAAAACGTGACCCTGACGCGCTACGACTTTTTAACTGTCAAAATCGGGTTTCCCGTAAACAAAAAATATTTGAAACGGTACCCCACACTGTATTTTCAAAATGTTTACCAAAACGTGACTCCGACGCGCTACGACTTTTTAACTGTCAAAATCGGGTTTCCCGTACCCAAAAACATTTGAAACGGTACCCCACACTGTATTTTCAAAATGTTGACCAAAAACGTGACTCCGACGCGCTACGACTTTTTAACTGTTCTAATACTACTAATTTCCTTTTATAAAGCCCCACTAGTTGGAAGCCATTTTATAACTATTTCAGTTATAAATTCTAAAAAGCCTAAAATTTGTGATGATAAAATTTATAAAATATTGAAGCGAATAGAATAAGAATATTATTTCTCATCAGCTAGTAAGTTAACATTATAAATAAATCATTTAACACACAAGTTTTCTGAACATCATCAACATAAACGTTTATTAGAAATCAAAAATTATCAATATTACAATTTGTATTGGTTTTTATTCTTGGGTATGCCTTGATAAAAGTTCATAGTTACCCTGGCTTAGCTCAATTTTGGTAGAAATTTGCATATCTATTAAAAGGTAAAAAGTTTTTATTTAATTTCATTTAATTTTTAAAAGTATTTCGGGGTAGGCACTCTGCTGGCACTGAATATACCTCCTTAAATTTCTTATACGCATTAATCTCATTCTATCAAAGTTCAAAAATTATATGAATTGTTAATTTCGGATTTGGGTTTACAGAAAGTCTTTTGAAGATTTTTAATTTTATGTAATTTTAAGTTCTATTATTCATTCCACGCATTCAATTGTTCATATTTTAAATAGTTAATATAGAGTATACCAATCTCTATTAGAATTAAGTCACTGTTCGCATTATTATTTCATTAAACTTAAAAAAAATTAGCACTGTTTCATTAACACATCTTCTCACTTTGATGGCTACTGTAGGACTCTTTTGAAAAGGACGCCGGTTTTGGCTTGGTGACGCTATCGGTACTACGGGGTTCACATCCTTCCTTAGAGGTCTCTTGTATTTATTCGCATTTTCCATTAGTTGTCGGCGGATGAATACCATGATGTCATCGAAGTAGCTTCTCTCTGCCGGATCAACGTTCGTTTGCAGTCTTATTTAGCGTAATAAATATAGTGCGTTTGTTATCGTATTTTTTTTGGTTTGTCTTTCAAGTTTTTGATAGTTATTTTTGCATTACAGATGCGTTTTGATTTTACTGTTATAGTTTTAAATAAAATATTGTTTATTGTAAAGGATTTTACCGCGACAAAATAAACTGACTTCGGGTTAGTTACTCACATTTACACATCCAAACAGCTGTCTCTCTTCCATCTTGCAATGGTCGAGGTCGAGTCTACATACATTGATATTGTCTAATGACTACTTAAATAATAATATGGATTACAATAAATAATTATTCAGATCTAACAATTTTATTTGTATACGCTAAACGTTTATTTTTAGTGTATTAGGTTACATAATTTAGCGGTTCACGCTAGTACATTGTTTTCAATTTGCGATTGGCTTTGATAGAGTATTCAATGTTTACAAATGGAATTTCAGATTGTTTTGCTTGAATCTTTTTTTTGATAATATGTGGTTCTATGTGAAGTGATTTGTGATTGATAAATAAATATATGAATGTGTTGTGGTGCTTTGTGTTGTGACATTATATTTGTTATTCGTTGTTTTGTTTTGGAGGTTACATTCGGTTAGGTTACAATTGCTTTTACAATAGGTTTGTTTTGCATTACTTATCTAGTTTACAATTATACATCGGTTGTATTGGATTTAACATCTAGATATGGTATTGACTTTACATTCGCTTGACTTTTAAATGTCTATAGCTAGGCTATGTGCATTTCTATTGCATCGTAGGCTAGGCTACTGCATTCAGTGAGAATGTCGATTCTACAAGGTTAGGTTCTTGATAGGCTACTTTACATTAGGTTTGATAATATATTTGTGATTTTGTACTATTATACTGTCAAAATCGGGTTTCCCGTACCCAAAAACATTTGAAACGGTACCCCACACTGTATTTTCAAAATGTTGACCAAAAACGTGACACCGACGCGCTACGACTTTTTAATTGTCAAAATCGGGTTTCCCGTACCCAAAAACATTTAAAACGATACCCCACACTGTAATTTCAAAATATTGACTAATAACGTGACCCTGACGCGCTACGACTTTTTAACTGTCAAAATCGGGTTTCCCGTACCCAAAAACATTTCAAACGGTACCCCACACTGTATTTTCAAAATGTTGACCAAAAACGTGACACCGATGCGCGACGATTTTTTAACTGTCAAAATCGGATTTCCCGTACCAAAAAACATTAAAAACGATACCCTACACTATGTATTTTCAAAATATTGACTCCAAAAACGTGACCCCGACGCGCGACGATTTTTAACTCTCAAAATCAGTTTTCCCGTACCCAAAAACATATAAAACGTTACCCCAAACTGTATTTTCAAAAGTTTGAACCAATAAAATTACGAAGATTTTTACAACGTTTGTGAGTGCATAATTATATTGTGTTAACAGACAGACACACACTAAAATTATCGCAAGATTTCAATATTTCGGCATTTTAATGCGAGCCGAAGTAATAAAGAAAATGTGTTGATGTTTTGTGGTTGATGTAAACAACAAAACAAAAGGTGAAGTAAGATGAAAGTGAAAGATAGCTTGCACTGCGCAATTTAGTCACCTTACTATGCCTGCTCCTCTACCCATAAATATAGTTCTTGATTGGAAAACTGTATTTACACTACAAATAACAGTGTGTAAAACATAAAATTTTAATGTTTAGGATACACAACAACATTTCTTGTAGTCTGTTCTTTCAGAATTGATACCCGGAGTAGGACTTCTTGGACCTCAACTCACCCTCCCGACCCTCTCGCCGAGCCGGCCGGAAGCAAACAATGACTCACCTACTGGCGCTGTTCCGCAGTACTGCAACTTTTTTTTATTTAAAGTTTAAACTTAAAATTTTCAAGTTTTTTGAACTCTACATAAAATTCTAAAGAAAATGAGCCAAAACACGATTAAAATGCTTCCTAAACTAGGATTAACAGACATATTTTTTCAACTTAGTGAGAAACGTATGTAGCCTAATGTATATTTGTAACTTTGTCATTGGAACTATACATTTACTATATACTAAAGACGTAGGACCTAGCCTATTATACAGGCTGCCAACTACAAATCTAATAAGATTCACAAATATAGACTACAATTAGTCATGCAAATTCTATGAATTACCTACCAGTGTTGAAACGTTATTTAAAATACTTGGAGGAATGTCCGCATACGAAATGGTTGCTCAAATACAATTAACCTAGTCCAATTTAATAAAAACAGTGTTAAAATATTATTTAAAATACAT
Source organism: Philaenus spumarius (assembly GCA_018207615.1). NCBI lineage: Eukaryota > Metazoa > Arthropoda > Insecta > Hemiptera > Aphrophoridae > Philaenus > Philaenus spumarius. The sequence goes on along the minus strand of JAGFPH010000429.1, from coordinate 529,743 downwards.
GGCCCATGGAAGAAATTAACGCCCGATCACAATTAGCACTAATTTTATCAAATATCGGCGAAATTGAATATAACACAGTGAATTTTTACGAAAGATAACGAAGCCTGAATACAATTAGGCAAAATGTATGAAATACCAGTTATCTATACTAATATTATAAAGAGGTAAAGTTTGTTTGTTTGTTTGTATGTAGGGGGTAATCTCTGGTGCTACTGAACCGATTGAAAAAATAGTATTACTAATAAAAAGCTACACTATCCCTGAGTAACATATGAAATAAACCTCCTCTAATAAATTTTAAATATAGCTCCGTGTTCGGAAGCTAAATGAAATGTATTACTTTTTATTTACTAATAAGCCTCACGTTGGAGAGCTAAGTAAAATATCTTTACTAATATATTTATTTTGAACACAATATAATGTATTTAATCTGCCTTATTTAAGATAAATAATCGAAAGAAAAGAGAAACACAATTACAAAATATAGATCTAGTTTTATTTGATCATTAACAAAAGAAAAATTCAAAAATTACTGAATGTCTCTGAACATCACTACATTAATTTTCAAACATTGGAATATAATCCTTTAGAATTTTCTATTAGCTTCAAAGCTCTTAATCTCGGGGTTTGCGGTTAGAGCCGGCTTTTCCCAATCTTATTTGACTATTAATAAAAAGAACATATGTATCATATAACTAGAATTAATTATAAATAACAAATAGAACAGTAATAATGAATGTCAATGGATGTATTTGACTATGGGTGAATATAAGTTCTTAGGGAAAACACTATATCAATATTGTGAACTATAATTGTTTATTAATTGTATATTGAATATTGTTCAATGAATAAGGTTAGTATTATAGTTCAAATTTTCACTATTAACATATTTTATATATAATATGCCAACTTAGTCTATTATAAAAAGGATGGGTCTCACCATAGGTTAAATGTTCAGTATTTATGGTTAGGCCTATATCTCGGTTTTCTGTAGTAGGCCTATTATTGAATATTTAGCTTTTTGCTATCTTCTTCTTTTGATGTCTGGTCTTGTTTATCTAACCGTATACAGTTTAAAATTAAATTTCTTCATTATAATTTACACACACATAAAAATGGAAAATGCTTGCCTT
>JAGFPH010000429.1:499350-528600 GCA_018207615.1 Philaenus spumarius | reverse complement strand
TCTGTTCCAAACAGCTGTAATATTTTAAACAGCACTTGCTCACTAGATTTTTTGCACTTGGAATAATGGTGTTTTATGTATGTATCTATTTAAATTTACTTCTACTAATTGTTAATAGTTTTAATGAAAGATTTAATCCTAATACAATGATTAATATTTATTTGACAAGGATAAACAATTTTATTATATTAACAAAATACTTAAATAACTCCAATATTCTAGGACATTATTTTATATCGGATTTTAATATTTAGAAGTAAAAGAAATAAATAAATATTTTGAATTTTGCTGCTACTCATGAACCAATCATATTAGAGTTCCGTCAGAGTGTGCGTGTTTAAGGTAACATGGTGATGTCTTCAATGAAGCCTAAAATTTGATATTTAAGTCGTTTTCTTAATGACCCTGTTTTAACTGTATATATTTATTTTTTTTGCCAAAGACAAAAAAAAAATATGATTTTGTAAATATTTAATGAATGGGATTAAATCTTACATCGTAGTAGACTGATTTTTTTACTATAACTATTTATTTAGATCTTTTAAATATGAGATTATATATTTTGAATTGTTACACATAGGCTATAATTCATTTCGGTAAAAACCTTTTTTTATTTTAATATTTGTAAATTTAGTCGGAAAAAATCTTAGGTTAGGCCTGGAATGATAAACCAACACATGTATTTACATTTATTACCATAGCAACCAATTGAATAAAATAACAGATAATATAGATGTTTGCTTCAATATTTCCATTAACAGCTGATTTCAAAATTTGAAGCAATTATTTTTGTAATTCTATATTTTAGGTTAGGGTTTTAAAGTGTAGACCTGAGCTTTGCTGGTTCTTTTAACCATTATTATAACAGTTGTCATAAAATATAAGAAATAATTTGGTTTGAACATTTAACATTATTTACCATTTTAGTTTTGAGGTTATTATTAATACTACAACTTTATTATAAATGAAACATAACGTATGTTTTTAGAAGGTTCCATTGGGTTTGGCGTGCGAAGCACGCAGGGGTCTCCCCTAGTAAAATATAATTTAATGACCACAGTGAATGTCCGCAAAAGAAATCGGCGCTCGAATTCAATGTGTGTAAATTTCATGAACTACCAATGTTAAAATATTATTTAAAATACAATAAAATTTATTTGAGCTAATTTTATGAAACGCAGGCATTAAAACACAATTTAATATACAAACAGGGTATGTCCGCGAAAACCCCTACTCCCGAGCGTTTTTATTTATAAATATACCATACCGGCGATAAAAATGAATTTAAAAAACAACGGATAAGGAGCACGAAAATATAATTTAGACGACAGTTGGTAAATTCGTAAATGTGGAAATTAAATGTCGCTATTTGTGGAAAGGAATAATAATTAAACCACGCAGCTGAACCGCTGACGTGAATTGAGCGAATTTCCAAAATTAAGTTTATAAGTTTTAGAGTTTCAACCAACAATTTGGGAAATTTATCTACTCACGAATGAGCTGAATAGCTGTGTGTACGAAATATATTAGTAGAATTTGTTTGCACCTAAGCCTCCAGCTTCGACTCACGCCCTGCTTTGCGAGTTTGCACCTTAACCTTGCGTCCTCCGGTTATGAACTGCTTCGCTCGCAGCGTACAAACTCGGCCGTTGGCCTCAGATGAGAAGATGTCCGCACGGTGAAATCTCCCACGTGGATTTTAACCGAGTAATTTATGGTATTTTGCGTTTTATCGATTTTGGGGGAACCATGCGAGTTAAAAAGTCGTGAAAAAAACAAAATGTGCAGATAGTACCTTATATTCTTTTTAATATAAAAAAAAAAATAAAAACGTACGAAAAATCTCAAAAAATAGTTACTTCCGGTAAAAACCGCGCTTTCGGTTTTGGTTTTTTTGTTTGTTAACGAACTCCTCCGAGTGACATAGACAACCAACGTGTGTACCAAATCGGAATTAAAATGCTGGCGCTAGCGTGCAAACATATATATGGATACATATATTTATATACAAATTTTATTGATACCCTAAAACGTGTTTTGGGGACCACGATCGGTGCTCATTTACTAATCCCGACCTTAGGTCTCACCATAAGGTTCACTGTAATAGCTCATCTTTCCTATACAAATTCGGTAACAAGTAAATCAAAAGTATTTCGTCGTGATTCCCACAAAAAGCATAAATCACGGGTAACGAAAATCCCGAAAATGTCCAAACTTTGGTGCCCCACCTAATATAAATATAATTATTATACTTTTGTTACCGATTTATAAAATTCGTTACTTTTAATTGCAGTAGACACCCTGATTCTACAGACATGGCACCAAACGAAATCGTAGGCGATTGACCTTGAGCATAATTTACCTTCTTGTACAAATAACTAAGCCTACACATATGAACACAAATAAAACAAACATCATTTACTTAACAAAAGAAACAATAATTGCCTAAATATTTTACTGGGGAATTTTACAGTACATTTGAATTGAAACTTGTTTTATGAATATGAATGATTAAATGATTACGCATTCAAAGTGTAATTTCACTCTAGTAATGGTTTGTTCAGCAATATACAGTACAGTACGTATTTTGTAAGTACATGAATAAAAGTAGTCGAAATCAATATTTTTAATCAGTACTTCAAGTAGCCGTATTCGTTGTAACAGGTGTCTGACAGGCAAATGATGACTAATCAAGTTGTCAAAAACTGGTTTCCAACCCACAGAGCAAATAGCGCAACTATCCCACCCCCTTTACACCAAAGACTTTGTCCTTGAACGGGTTCTCATCAACACATATTCATAAATGAATTCGAGTTACTCCCAAATACCATTGTTGATGCAATTCTAGCAGAGGAATAGACGTATTTTTAAAACAGTATGCTTGCTATGTTTTCGATGTAACATACAGCAAATTTCGTAAACAAAATAAAATATTTTAGTATTCATTTTTATACAAAATACTTTTAGCGGGTACCGGTCAGCTAAAATAATTTAACTTTCACGGTTATTATAATTATTTTAACGTGCAGGATATTATGAATGGTAGAGGTAATTTTGACAGGTTCAAAAATAAAACAATACATTTTTCAGTAAAAATATATTTTAATGTCAAATTCAACAGTGTTGATAGCAAGAAAGAGAACGTGAAAGGAAATGAATAGGATCGGAGGAATCAATATTGTTTGTGTAATGATTGACAAAGAAGATTTCACCGCTCTTCTACGTTGAAATTTGTTTATGCTTTCTTATTTTCCGAAACTACGATTTTCGGAAAAATTAGTTTTTCACTTATCAGATACCCAACGTATGTCTTTAGTAGTGTTTCATTACAGTAGAAGAAATCAAAAGAGATGTGTAATCCAATGGTGTTCGTCAGAGAGACGAAAATGTTGCTAAAAACAACGAGTGTTCTACCGCATTACGTAATAGCGTCGTAACATAAAGTTCCCGGAATTCCGGCGGAATTCCCGTACATTTCCCGTATTTTCCCGGTGAAAAAAAATTCCCGTATAATTCCCGCTTTTGCCGAAATTCCCGGTCCGTGGACACCCTGTTAGATTATACAGTACCTTATTCTCCACAATTAAATGGAACAGCTGAAAGAATGAACAGAACACTCTTGAAAAAAGCTAGAGCAATGATTTTTGACTCTGAACTGCCCAAAGAAATGTGGGGAGAGGCTGTTTTAACATCTGCATATCTACTAAATAGAAGTCCAACTGTCACTCTAAATACTACACCTGCAGAAAAATGGTATGGCAAGACTCCTAACCTATCAAGACTTCACATATTTGGTTCAGTGGCTTATTCTAAAGTCTTAGGTCCGCTTAGAAAATTAGACAACAGGAGTAAGAAAGGCATTTTTGTGGGATACTCATCGAATGCATACAGATTGTGGGACCCAATAAAAAGGAAGATTTTTGTATCAAGAGATGTTGTTATCCAAGAGGAACCAGTAAACCTAAAAGTGAAAACAGAAGAAATGCCAGTAATAGTATTTGAAGAAAATGAAGATGACACAACCGAAGACTAACAAGATATACTAGAAGAAAATGAACAAGAAGAACAAGAGCAAAGATATAATTTAAGACCAAGAGGAAATATTAAACATCCGATAAGATATGAAGAAAACCTACAAGATGGACAAGCAATGCTTACTTTCAAAGAATGTATGACAGGAATAGAGAAAGAAAAATGGAAATTAGCTATTAAAGAAGAAAAAGAATCTTTAAAGAAAAACAACACTTGGGAGATATAGTTGATGAAAAACAAGTTTCAGGAAAAGAAATACTAACTAGCAGATGGATCTTCAAAATAAAAGATGATTGTACATATAAAGCTCGATTAGTAGTAAGAGTTTGTGAACAAAGAAAAGGGTACTTGAATTTTAAAGACACATTTAGTCCAGTAGTGGAAAGAGCTTCTTTAAGAGTTCTATTTTCACTGGCCGCTCAACAAAATTTCTGTATTCAAACTTTTGATGTTAAAACTGCATTCCTATATGGAGAATTAGAAAATGAAATCTATATGAGAATACCGGAGGGTTATGATGAAGAAGGAAAAGTTTGTAGACTCAAAAAGGCCCTATATGGACTAAAACAAGCACCAAACAAATGGAATAAAAAGCTTACTTCGCTTCTGAGAAATGAAGGTCTTATTCAACTTAAAACAGATCAGTGTACATTTAAAGATATAAAGAATGATCTCTATTTGGCTATTCATGTTGACGATGGAATTATGTTGGGAAAAGATCCTGAAAAACTGAAGAAGATACTAATAAAACTTAAAGAAAACTTTGAAATGACCAGTAATGAAAAACCATCTACTTATCTTGGAATGGAGATAATTAAAAAGGAGGAAGGAATATACATTGCTCAAACAAATTATGCAAATCAAATACTTACCAATTTTCATATGACAAATTGCAAATCTGTGACAACTCCGACAGTACAAGAAGAGAAAACTACAGTATTAGAAGATGGGGAAACACACTTTCCATACAGAGAAGCTGTTGGAAGTCTCCTATATATGACAAACAAAACCAGGCCTGATATGACATTTGCTGTCAATTTCGAAAGCCGTTTTTTGGATAAACCCAACAAAGAAGGATATACTAACTGTAAAAAGAACATTAAGATACCTGAAAGGAACACAAAATCTAGGAATATTTTTTCCTGCAATAAAAACCGATATTATTGAAATTGAAGTACTTTGTGACTCGGATTATGCTGGTGATGTAAACGATAGGAAAAGTACAAGTAGCTATGTTTTATTGCTTGGAGGTGCACCAATAGTTTGGAATTCTAAAAAAACAACCTATAACTGCCCTTTCAACGACAGAAGCTGAATACATACCTGCTGCTGAATGCTGTAAAGAAATTAAATTCATTAAAACATTAATTCAGGAGTTGACAAGTAAAATAGTGAAATTCACATTGAATGTTGATAATCAAAGCGAGATCAAACTGATAAAATCTGGACAAATGAGCAGAAAGAGCAAACACATAGACGTCAGATTTCACTATGTGAGTGAACAATTCCATAATGGATTATTTGAAATAAAATATTGCTGCTCAGAAAACCAGTTGGCCGATGTGTTTACAAAACCATTATTAAACACCAAGTTTGAAAATTTTTAAAACATGTTACTTAAAACTGTAAACTTAGAGTAAGAAAAAATAAATTGTTAGTTTAGTGTTTTTTTTTTTTATAAGATGTTTAAACTTTTTATGATAATTATTTATTGTCAGATTAAATTTAAATTAAAGCTGTATTTGTTTTATTGGAAAGATATTATGTAATGACATTAGAATATACCTAAAATAATTTTAAAATATTTAGTGTACTTAGTTATAACCATTTTGACATTAAGGGAGAGTGTTAAATGTGCATATTTAAACTCTGTAATTATATAATATCTTATGTCATTCTGTATTAGTATAATGAGAACAGTGTAATATCAAAATGTTTTTTATTCTTAAAATAAGGTTGGCTATTCTGCTTACACTATAATAAAGATGGCCTTTGGATTCTGAACATGGCGTAGTTTTGTTATGTGAACCAGTGAGTCTTATCTAAAAACTAAAACTTCAACAGTCTATCCGTTGGAAAGACATGGTTATAACATTCTCAAACCTAGGCCGTAAATTCAAATTAACGGCTTTTTGCCCTATGTAGCATATAGCCGCGCAGCCCGTGTCCTTGTATTGCAAGCATTAATGAGAGATTTCTATATTTGTCCTAAATTTTGTAATTCAAATAATTCTAAGTCAAACACTTTTATGAAAAGATAATTTACAAGTATGCAGTTCAATTCTTTGATTTATTCTCTACACTTTGTTATAATAATATTTCATTTTTGAGCAAAGCATATATTCCTAAATTGTGTTTCAAACTTGGCATAGTTTTGATAGCAGTCTTGTAGTAAGAACATAAAAACTGGTATTTAAAAATAATAAATTTGAAATTCATAAATATTTCTATACAGTTCTATTTAGAACTAAATTACAAAACTTTTTTACATTTATGAAAAAAATTACAAGAAATGTTTACTACTTTTTATGTAGTCCTAAAGTTGAACTTTTATTTTTCGTAACTGAACTTTTTTTTGTTTCTTGAGCTAACAACTTTGTAAATTTTACATCTATTACTTTTTTACTGGCATAAATAAATTTGTTGAACCTATCTCTACAAAAAAGCTATGGAACACTTTTGGATTGGGGTTCATTTACTATTTTTGGCGAATTTTTGAAAATACGCTTGCACACGCCAAAAAAACAATTTTCGTTAAAGCCGCCAGTTCTAGGGTTAAACAAAGTAGAGGACAATTTAATATTTCCCTGTCATAATTAATTTTAGGTATTTCTTCCTTTAAACAAGGAAGGTCAAAGCAGTCGTATATTTGTACTATTAAATGGTGCACTCTTGCGTCTTATTTTGTTGGCAATATATTTAAGTGTTTGTTAATAATGTGCTGACAGTCTCAGAACAGTCTGCAAATGAAGTAAATTGTTTGAAACACATAAAAAATGTTAAAACAAAGTCACTCGACAGAAAAACAAATTATATTCCAATGACTTGAATACTAAACAAAAATGAATCTTGACTTAAGAAGTTTATGGACATTGGAAACAATGCCTCATTCCTCTAACCAAGAATTGAAGAGATTTTACATTTTTATAAAATTTAGGCTGAAAAAGTAGCCTTACTACTAATTTAATCGAAATTTAGAATATATCTTTTTGTTTCCCTATTTGCCTTTCGAACTACTGGGTTTAAATTGGTTTTTAGCATACCTTATCAAAAGTAGTTCAGGTGTATATGTGTTTATGTGTGTGTGTTTATGTCTGTATAGTGAACATGGTTTTGCTGTAAGTGTGCTACGCCTGACGATACCATAGGTTGAGGCGAAAGAGTTGTAGCAACAAGTAAGTAGAAAGGAAAACCTGAACTAATTTTGACAAGGTGTACTAAAACCAGATAACATTTTTTTGTTTAAACGTAAATTGTAATTTTATATTTAGTTTTCAAAGCTAGTTTCTAATGATAAATTGTTTATATTTTCACAAAATTATTCTTTGTTTGGACATTAACCATCATAAAGAAAGTATACACAACATTTCACCATTCTTTGAGTGTGCCTGGTATTCTAGTTCTGGGTCTCAACTTTTTATTTTCATTTGTAATTTAAGTTATGGCAAACATAGGCTTAGTCCTCTAGGATTATGTTTTCTGTTTAGTTTATATATGTGTTAGTTTTCTCTTGAAAATTTGAGTTGATTTAAAGCGGCATGTACAGCAACTTTTTTATATAGATATTTAATATTGTGAGATCTTCATGTTTAGAAGCTAATATTTGCAACAACTAATAAAGATGTAATTTTTATGAAATATCATTTCTTTCTTTAAAAACCTGCTGTAAACAAATTTTTTAAATTCCCTGTCGAATCAAAATTGAAATTAATTAAATTAATGATAACTAATAGTAAGACTGTTTTTTTTTAATAAAGAAAATAGGATAGGCTTATCCTTCAAGACTAAAAAGAAAGTGAATAATTCACAGGCACAAATAACAGTTTGAGAAATTGAAGCTACGCTTCTTTTAATTCAAAGTTAATAAAATAGTTTTCTTATTACAATGACAACCATCAATATATTTTCAATTGATTATCCAACTTGGTGTACAAACAAATAGTGATAGTTAAACTTCACAAATAAAAAGAACAAATTATAAAAATACAATTCTATCAGAAAAGTTACTTATTCTGGCAGGTCAGCGCCAGTTAGCATTAATTAGTTCAATTATTATCACAATAATGTCTATTGGTCGAAATAGAAAAAAAAAAAAAAAACTCTTCCCAAAGTAAGGTTGAAACAATCATAATAAGAAAAGGAAATATCATAAGAATTATATTTACACAAGAGGTTGATTTAATATGAAAATAAATAGTAATCAATGTCTTATCGATGTGAGTGTGACTGATTAATTTAGTATGGAATGGGTTAAGATGGGCAACACAAAGGTTGTTATAGTAGTCAAATATTGAGTTTATATTGGGGTTAACCCTTTTTAAAATGGAAAGTTTATATATGCTGTTCCAAATCAATTAAAGAAACACAAATTAAGATTATTGAAATTGGAATTTTCTCACCATATAGTCTTTCTTCATTGCCTTCTACTTGCAGAGCAACCGATATAGCATCGCACAAACATCTTATTAGTTCTAAACTCTTTGATCAATTACTATGTGACTTTAGGTGGTTCAGAAGCTAGATCTTGGCTTTAATAATGCCACTAACCAAAATGGTGAACTTTACAGGCCTCTGGTTTTCTCAATAATGCCCCTTTAGGCTATTTCTATTCATTTCAGGAAATTTCCGTTATCATCGCGGCTTGATCTTCTTTTCTTCTGGGATTAAGTTTGTAAGTGTGTGTATGTGTGGTGATGGGCAGTACAGTGTTATTTGCAGACTTGGGAAAGTTAACCAAAATATTTAACTGATTAAAGTTAAAGTTAATGCCAGAAAAAAATAACTGATTAAAGTTAAAGTTAAGGTCTGAAAAAATTAACTGATTAAAGTTAAAGTTAAAAAAAATAACTGATTAAAGTTAAAAGTTTAATGTTTTTTACGTCTTCCAATGTGTTTAAAATAATTATCGCTAGGTGTCATGCATTCACTGTCGATTGCAGTTTAAATGGAATTCCAGATATCTCTCTATCAAAATGATTTAATTATATTCTTTATTTACATTTTGGTATAGTATATTTTGAATTGTTACACATGTGTTATTTTGAGGATAGAAAATGTTTAAACAAACAACTGTAAAAAATTATATTCATTTCTGATTCAGTTCAGTTCTTGGTTTAAAAAAGCACATATTTACAGGTCGGTTCCAGAAAAACCTAATTTTTCCTACATTACCTATTTCAGATTTTTACAACATCATATTATCCTATACTCTAATACGAGCAATGTCTGTTTGTACGTACGAGCAATCTCGAGATCCAGCGGAAGGATTTTGCTGAAATTTTGGGATTAGAGGCTTTTAGGTCTAAAAAATCGATTGATGAAAACCACTACCTCATAAACCAAAACTCGTGAGGAAAACTCATATTTTTCTAAACAACTCATTTGAAAATTGAAAATTTTTAACATTGGGCTTATGGAGTTTAAAATCATTACATATGTTTATTGACTATAATAATAACAGTAATCAGCTGTTTCCTATATTATTTCCATTATCAGCTGATTTCAAACTTAAAACAATTTTTTTAATTTCTAACCTTTAAGATAGGTTTTTGTGGAGAACGACATCTGTTGAAGTATTTTTATTTCGTATTAGAGTATAGGATAAATAGTTCATATGTACGTACGTAAGTTCGAAAAATATTCATATTTATTCAGTATACGATTTGTATTTACATACATTTTCCTAAAAAAAAATACCGAGTAATGCTCAGTCGCCCTGGTACTATTTGTATATAGGTAAAAGAAAAGGCCTACATTTACTATATACATAAGTTACAATATTTGATCACTTACATAAAATAGGCTTACATTAGTACATAAACTTCTGTAAAAGCACCTTACCTTACATGCACTTATCTTGATCACTTACTCTGGTATGGCAAACAATTTACATGCCACATCATGCAACCACAAGAAGAAATAACTTGTAGAAACAAATGCATATACATATTTCGATAAAAGAACATGTGAAATAACAATGACGGATGTTGTTAGGCGTTAGACAGCTCAAAGGGAGAATTATAATTTACTCTTCATGCATTTAAATAGGAATATGATTAGGCTGGGTAGTATTATCTACATTCATTTCAGGATGTATGTCATGATGCTTCCTTATTTCTGGTAATGTGCCTACCATGTACCATAGTGCTTAGAGACTTAAGTTTTACTTTTGTTACAATGAATTGAAATTTCACTTGTTATGCCTGCATACAGATAATTGTATAACACATACCATTAAGTTACTTATATTACACTTTAACTGTCTGGGGTTATCCTGAAATAATTTTTGTTTTTGTTTCCTAATGTTTTTACTAGGTCAGTTGGACTAATGAGGACAGAAGCAGCATTTAGGGCAGGTATATCGATAGCCTGCAACTATGTTCGAACCCACGCAACTTGCGGTGGAAGGTTCACTAAACTTGCGGTGGCTAGACTAAACACTTTAGCTTCATAGCCACCCTGCTTTCCCGAAATAGAAACCAGTAGTATAAGAAATACATTTTATTTACTAAAAATATATATGTCTGTCAGCATTTATTGTTTATTCAATTGTCTAGTAGGCCACAACAGATAATAAGTGTATAGTCCAGTCAAATTGTCTCCGGGGGTGTTTATTTCAGGGAAAAAAATAATATAGAAGTTTTTTCTCACTCGTTCTATATGTTTTTTGGGGTGATGAATCCGAATTTTAAATTTGCTACTTCCCACGGATATGGCTTCACAATGAAAATCGCAAAAAAACCTCAAAACTTTCAACTTTTTTAAAGTTTATTTGCTAAAAAGTCATAAAACTATGCACTTTCGAGGTAGACTATTCCATACAAAATTAAAGTACATTAAATTTCCTACAAAAAGCACCAATCAAAAGTATTTTTTGGTTGAACGGTTTGGCCGTTAGAGTGCGCTGAAAAAGAGCCAAAATTTCCTACTTTGTGAAAAAAAAGGTTTTTTGTTAGTTTTTCGCTTGTAATTTCAAAAAAGCTTGCATTCTGCTGAAACTGCATCAAATCCCCTACAACTTGCACACCTTAATCACCTATTTTGGGCAAATCGTTTTGTCGCTGTAGCGCGTTGAAATTTAATGTCATACATATTACGGGAAACCATTAAGTCAAGAGTCCTTCACCCAAAAACTCAGTAGAGACCTATATTATCCCAATTTACTTATTAAAAACTATTTTTTTGGGCTTAAGGGGGCACTCCACCTTAATATTGACAAAAATGACAAAAAGTTAAAAAAAAAATATCACCTAGTTTTGTTCCCTGTGATTTTCTGAACAATTTGATATATAATAAGTATAGATAATATGCCTATAATTAGTTTATTTTATCTAAAAACTAAACGCTTACACATATTTCAGCATATAGATGTATATTCTCCAAATAACTTAGTCTTTTTCTAGGCCGTTTTCCGAAAGTTTTGTCTTCACACGTTTTCAATTACTGTGGCAGACACAACTCAAGTTGTATTTGAGCTAGCCTCATCATTTCTTTTTTTATTTTTAAGAGGACATTTCATTGTACAACCTGTAATATGGATATACATTAGTTCCAATAATAAAGATTTTAAGAAATGATTAAAAAAAGATTTTACTAAAATTTTTCATAAAAAAAATTAAATAACATATTTTTTACAGAAATATTTTTTTATATAATTTAATGTCCATAATACAGGTTGTAGAATGGAATGTCCTTTTCAAAATAAAAAAAAAGAATATGAGGCTATCTCAAATACAACTTGAGTTATGTCTGCCACAGTGAAGCCTAGTTAAATCCGTAAAAATTACCCCCCCCCCCTGGGGGAGGGGGTAGTGGGGCCAAAACTTATGGAAAAGTCACTATAACCAATGACTACATATCAATAAGACGAAAAGTTCCAATGTTAAAAATTCAGCCCAAAAAAGCAGGTATAAAAGTGTGTTTTTGCGGCCCGCCGTTAGGAGCGCTGAGCGCTCTTTTTGCCAACTAGTGTCGGATTCAATGAAGTGCAGAAGAGAGACTGGGGGAGGGGGGAGAGAGAGAGAGAGAGATAGAGCATTCATTTTCCTCGAAAACTAAGCTGTGCAGTGTGAAGGTAAAAACCACGCTTCGTTATTACACTACTATTTAATACACTTAGCAGAGCTGTAAAATTATGAAACTTTTACGATTCGTAGGTAAGAACCATACGATTCGTATGCTGTAAACAAAGTTTAATTAAATTACCTGTTTCTTATTTCTTTGATCGATATTACAACAATGATGTTTAATTCACTTTGATAATGACATACAATTTTCACTCTGCTGGAAAGATTTTCTAATTTTTGGTCAGAGACAAAGTGTCTGTTAGAAAGTTTTAAATAAAGGTTCAAATTAATGTGCAGTTTTAATACAATAAAGAACATGTTCCTCAAGGATTTGAAATTAAAAATATAACAATACTGGAAATGTTATACTTAAAGTTATAACTACAGTACTAGAAGTATCCACCCCTGCTCGCTTCGCTCACCAAACCCCGCGGTGAAGCAAATGCAAACAGATTACCACTTATAAAACAAAGGTGTCAATCATGGGAAGTATACAAATTTATTTTTATTGTGAATGGGCTGTTGCCCCCAGTTCACCAATTAGACGTAACTATGTAAATTTCGTATGTTATTATTTATTTTATTTCCTATAAAACTCTTAAAATTAATAATTGCCAAATTTTCCGTTCTCTAGCAGGAAAGTATAACAATCAACATTCTAGCCTGTTTTTCAATGAGTTGGTGAATGTTGTACTTTTAAAATGAACTGAACACGGGACACGGTACCTCAACTTATTGTCTGGTAGTTCTGCAAAATCGTCATTTCCGCAGTTAACTATCCAGTCTATGCATCTGTAAATAATAACTTTTCATTGATCCCATAAAGTTTAATTATTTTAAACACATCTATCAGTTTATTTTTCCTATTACCAACATCCTTTTTTTAAAATAATTGGAATATAAATGCTACTTCAGCAGCAAAACATAACTAACAAAATAGTCTCAATTCCCTCATTTAAATAATTCTTTGTATAATAAAATCATTTATAAGTGTAATTTATTAGCGCGCCACAAAAGTGAGATGTGTAAAATCCAATATAAAATTCAAATTTAGCACTTCAAAAAACATAAAGAAAGTGAGTTTCGTCAAAAATGGTAGACAAATAACAAATTTGGGTTTCACGTTCGCTTGGTTTGTTTCAGAAATATTGCAATATAAGATTTGTAATCAGTGCATAAAAAACAGTGTGTTAATAATACAATTATTTTTCCCCCGCGTTTTTAATGGTGTGGGCACATATTGATAATTGGGAATTTAGGACTTTTCTGGTTAACTGTACTTTGAGGTGCTTCAATCCTGCTGCACCTACGGCTTGATTTTGAAAAACTCGGAATCAAACCCATGACTATCAATCCGTAAATATATGTATTTGAAATTTGACAGTTTGAATCAATTGTTTGTTTTGTAAAGGAACAGTTTGAGGCATTAAATTTTACAAATTCAAGTAACATTAAAACGGTTGTATCTACAAACACTTTTAATGTCCGCCTTTTAGAAAGGTAAAAAGATTTTTTACACTAAATAAGTCTGCAAGCGTGTGCGCTTACGTGGAAATTTTCATCTCTATATTGTTAGTGGGTTTTAACTAATAATTTTTAATTAAAATATCACATACAGACTGATAGAAGGAACGCTCATTTTAGGACATACCTTCTTAGGAATTTTTTCAATCATTTTTACGCTTAGAATCATATCCTGAATGGCGTTTTCCGCCAGTTAGTGCACGCCCCTCTTGGGGGCGATGTCCAGGATCGGACGGCGATAATATTTTATTGCAATAATAAATTTAGTCAAATGCGTTTCATTTATTTTGACCCAGAAAACTGTTTGTTTACACAAATTTGTATTAAATTTATGCAATTAGTAAGTACTTAAGAGTAGTCCTGGTTACTAAACCATATTTGCAATATTTTTATTGGCAGAATCTATTTCACTTAGGAGGTAAAATGGAGGCAATACTCAGCGTTTGTGTAACTTTCCATAGTTAATTAATAAAGCAAACACAGTTTAAAACACGAAAAACTTAATGCTAAAATGTTTCTAAATGCAATACTATGGATACAATATTGTTTGTTGCTTTTTTAGAACAATAATAAAGTCAACAAAAACAGAATCAGCTGGTGCCGATTGTTACTATATCATCACAAACAATAAGTCAGACAAAACTCAAATCAGCTGACTCCTACGAGTTTAGTATTAACTGAAACAATTCTTAAAAGAACTTACCAATAGTATAAATTGAATAAAAACTTGTATAAACAAACAGCTTTATGTGTCAAAATAAATGAAACTGATTTGATTAAATTTAATAATTGCAATGATAAATAACAGAGGGGCATGCACTGTCTGGCGAAAAATACCATAAGTCCGTTATTCTCTAACCAATTTTTTTTAAACAAACTTAATCGATAGGGAATTCATTTGCAAAAAAAGTTATTCTTGAAATTTTTTTGGGAAAGGGCTAGTTATTTCGTTATTTCCGTTCGAAAGTTATAAACGGTCGCCATTTTTAAAATATTGAAGTCACGTCAACTTAAACTTTTTTCCCATTTAGGTAATACTATCAAAAGGTTGATATAAATTTGGTATTATTTCGTTTAGTAATTTTTTAGATATGCATTAAAAAAAAAAACATTTTGGTCACAGTAGGACAACCAAAATGATTTTAGACAAATTAACAGTGATTTGATGTTTACTTTGTACCCAAGAACAATTCCAAAACAATATGTGACAAGAGTTATGAAGCACCCTGTTTAATAACCCTTTTTTACCCTCGTCCTTACATATTCCCATTAAAAATTAACTGTCAATACATTTTAATAAACTTCACAAAGTCTTTGATTCTTATGTTGATTAATTCCCTACGACAGTAAAGAAAACTTTATGTATTCATACATTTCTTTGTCTTTCACTGTAAACCTGAAAAATGATAAGTCTTTATTTTTCACAGATGTATTGTTGCAGTTTTTATAGGAACATTTAGATCCTCCACTTTTTGAACAGGACTGCATTGCAAAATGTAGCAGCTATTTACTTTACACACTAACAGTATTTACACTATAAACCATATTACATACTAAAACCATATTTACAAACTTACATTACTTAAAAAACATTAGAAAATAAAACCAACTAAAATGTATTTATTTAGTACACTGCTATTACAATGTGGGAAATGAATCGCATTGACAAATATGGGGCTACGCTACCAAAACTTGTCTGAGACACAACAATCTGCGCTCAAGGTCACATAACAGTCGGACCTCTCTGTCTCTCCTTCTCTTTCCATTCTTGTCACACACTCGGCCTGCAAAACGCGCACTGAGAGCTCCTCCTAGCGACGAGGTGCATGAACTAACTTTTATACCTACTTTAATGGGCTGAATTCTACCCATTTAAACTGTTCGTCTTATTGATATATAAACTGTTCGTCTTATTGATATATAGTCATTGCTATAACCAATGCTCATAATATAAAACATAAAATATTTAGGTTTGCTTTATAAATAAACAAAACATTTTTATAGTGGAGTGCCCCCTTAATAATTAACAATACATGTAATTACTTATTAATTATCCATCAATTTAATTACTACTTTTAATTATAAATGTAATTACTTATTAATTATATATAAATTTAATTACTACTTTTACTTTCTCACTATACTATAGTATAGAGAAAGTACCGGTATAGTAATCACAAAAAAAATCGATGTCGAGATTTTTGTGGAAATATCCGTTTTGGGACCCCCCGAGCCCAAAAAAGTGGTTTTTCCAAAATGTCTGTCTGTATGTATACAAAGCTAGAGAGAAAACTATTCTATCGATTTTGAACAAATTTGCACCAGACCATATCAATTAGGCCTGTATAGATGCACGAAAAAAGGGTTTGAAAAACAACCCCCTTTTTGGCCAAAAAAAAACCCCAAAAATCAGTTACAGCCTAATTGAAGTGTTTGGTGCAAATTTGTTCGAAATCGATTGAATAGGTTTCTCTCTAGATAATAACAATAATATTTATTAGTTAATCTCCTACTTTAATATCACCTCTCCTACAATAATGAAGTCAGAGTGAATCTGTTTAATAATTTTAAAATGTTTGTGAGAAAGTATGTGCTTTATTATAAATGTATTTACTTATTTTTTATATATCAATTATTACTATAGGACCCCGATTATCCGGAACTTAACCGGAACCCCTGTTAACTGCAACGACTTTCATGTAAAAAAAATAAAAACATCTCTAAATCAATTAACACTAGTATGAGAAAAGTCGCATAGTATGGGATGGAGGCACTGTTACTAGGGTGAGTCACACTTTCACTGTTCACTGTCTGCCAGCTTGTCTGTCTACCCTCCCCTGACCCCAAGATCTTTAAAAAAACAATAACTTAATTTCACTAATTAAATTCATTTATTAAATATAATTAATAATTTGTATGTAGGTAAGGCTAGCATCTTACAAACTGCTGCAGTTACTGCCATTATTTTTACTTATTCAACTAAAGTGGATATTATAAGAAAACCATAACAGGTGACATACGTATATCTTAGTAGACTTTTTATATACATGTGCTACATTTTACATACTGTATTGGTTTTTCTAACAGTTTACCTATGCATTACAGGCAAAAAACGGCAAGTTTTTATAAAATGATTTACTTTTTCAATTACTTCTCAGCCCCATTTTAAAAACAGCTTAGAAAAACTTATTCCATGTTACCAAAGTGGCAATGATTTAAAAAGCAGGTAAAGTTTCATACAAAATAAATACATAGTTTTTAGTTAAATCATAATAAATACACTAACTTTTCCTCTATATAATACAGTACATAATAAAGTCTATTTACAAGCGAGCATAAGTAACATCTAACTTGCAAATCGGCCATGCAACAAATTATATACAAGGTGTGTTTAATTATTTGTATAAATGTACGACAAAAAGATGTAAACAATTCGAAATGTCATAGCTTACCTGATAACTGCACAGTTAGAGTTCTAAAAGTCAAGAGGCTGGTCTGCACTGCCTTCTAAATCTTGATCTGAATCATCATCATCTTCATCATCATCATTATCATCATCTACAGAAGAGGGATTTGTAGGCTTATTCTTGTTGTTTACTATAAGATCTGTTAAACAAAATGTAAATCATTTAAAAGAAAAAATACAACAGTTTAGTTTCAATAAGTATTTATTATACAGGGTGATTTTTTGAAGAAAACTTTTAGAAATATGCAAAATCTTGTCTCCGGACAGTTATTCACTGTT
The DNA here is from genome assembly GCA_018207615.1 of Philaenus spumarius. Taxonomy (NCBI): domain Eukaryota; kingdom Metazoa; phylum Arthropoda; class Insecta; order Hemiptera; family Aphrophoridae; genus Philaenus; species Philaenus spumarius. Next base: position 511,014 of record JAGFPH010000429.1, on the reverse strand, counting down.
ATAGTTTGTTCGGAGCCTCAAGAGCCCCAGAGCATTAAACTACCCTCGCACCCTGACTCACACTCACCCTCACAAGCCCAAGCCTGACCTACCTGCTACCACTGTTGTTTCGATGATTCACATATTAGGCCTTAGTTTGCAACCTGCTATTTTTTAGATTTTTTATTTTAGGTTAATATTTATGTAATTTTTGAATTCTGCATTTTTTTCATGAAAATAAAGTCCAAACACGAAATGAATACGACATTCTTTACTGCATCTAAGGAATAAAGTCAAATGACCAATTCAACTTTGTAATTCCTTTTATTCCTAAGATACAGTAAGGAATGTAGTAGTCATTTCGTGTTTGGCCTTTATTTTCATGAAATAAAATGCAGAATTTAAAAATTAGAAAGTATTAACATAAAATAAAAAATATAAAAAATAGCAGTTTTACAGACTAAGGCCTAGGTATTTGAGTCATCGAAAACTGCAGTGACGTCAGGTAGCTAGGCTGTGCTCCGGACAGACTATAGTGGAAACCTTAGAAAACCTATTTACAAAACATCCCATCCCCTCCTACCACTCCCACCTCAAATACTTTGTAATGGACACAATGGTTTGTGATACATCAAATTGAAGCTTTTTAAAAACCATGTATTTCTGTAGTACGAAAATAAAAATTGTCTAACACATTTGTTCGCTACGCTAAAGAATGTTATTTTGTTAGTTATTTTTATAACTTTATATTATTTTAAAAGACGGAAAGAAATATGCAAAACCTGATATCAGGACAGTTTTTCACCATTAGGAGGAACCTTAGAAAACCTGTTTACAAAATCCCAAAAACCCTTCTCCCTCCTACGACCCCATCACGAAAATTTGTAATGGCAACATATTATGGCTTCTGATACATCAAAATTTAAAGCCCTTTATAACCCATAAATTTCTGTGGTAAGAAAACAAAAAACTGGCTAACAAATGTTATTTTGTAAGTTATTTTCTAGAATTTTATAAAAATAGGTTATCACACGCTATGAAAATAATAGTTTATTACAAAATTTAATATTTAAGAAAGAACAAAGTTAACCGCACAAAATAAACAACAGTCAAGTTTCCTTGATCACAAGGAACTCCTTATCTTATGCCCTGATAAGACAAAATAAGAATTTTCATAGCGTGTTTAAGTGTTAAACAATAACGTTGAACTCCAATGTAATGGCTGAATAGCCAAAACGGCCGCCTTTTTACAATACGACAAGTGACTACTGACGACGCTAAGTTGTAACATTATATTAATTTATATCAGCAGTCAGAATGGCGACAAACAAAATAAATGATTTATTTTTACTTTAATATCTTTACTTGTGGCCTAAAAAAAGTGGTTGATATGGTTCTTGGTTTAATGTAAAAATATGTTAAGCAATTTTGATTTTATTACCACAGAAATTCATGATTTATTAAGGATTTTAATTTGATGTATCACAACCATAATTGTGTTCATTACAAATTGTTGACATGGGGGTAATAGTAGAGGGGTTTTGGGATTTTGTAAATAGGTTTTATAAGGTTCCTCCAGGCAGTGAATAAATGTCCCGAGATCAGCTTTTGTACATCTCTTTCCGTTTTTTTTAAATAATAGAGTGGGAGAGTTTTCAAAAAATCATACTGAAAATAGCCTACAGTATGTAGAAAGGAGGGTTAATACAGGAGATAATATGGGCCATCATAGTGAGTAAAGTGTCATTCACACATTGTAGAAAACTTTGAAAAGCGTCTCTCTGTCCGAAAGATGTTTTTTAACTTAATTATATTTATTTTAAAGTTTATCAGTTAATGTTCATTAATTTAGTTTACAATAATCCGTCATGTTCAACAGGCTGGCAAGGTGTTCAACATATGACTTAACACAACTGTCAATGTCTTTCGTGTCATTTTGAATACACTATGATTTAGTAATAGCTTCTTACTCATTACGCTATCTGCATTATTCGGTAAATTTAAGCAATTAAATGCAACTTATGCTCTGTTGGGTGTAACAACTGCATATTTTTCAACAGACCATCTGATTGCCATCTCAAAAGAGGAAGAAATTGAGCGGATGTAGACAAAAACAAAGTAGTTACCTGTGGTAATCGAAAAAGCCATCTGTTAAAGCGCCAACAGACCATATACATCTATATCAAAGACCACAAAAGAATACCGTTGAGGTACGGCTTGTGTACACCGAGACCTTGAACGCTCCAATCGCCTTAGTGCGACGTTGTCACGTTCTTCCCACGCTTCTAACTGAACGCGGCTGACTCAACGCATTTATAATTCTTTAAACTGTGCGATCAAGCCTCGAGCGGTAAATACCAGGAGTGTTCGATGCTAGTAGACATGGCAACGCTGTGCGCCCATCCTATTGGCCGCTTCGCAACGGTATTCTTTAGTGGTCTTTGATATAAAGACGTTGATTCTGATAAAGAGAAAGAAGAAATATTCCAATAAAATGGCAAAAGCAGCCAAATCATTAAACACATTTATAACCTAGTAGAGGGCAGTAGGGTTTTTAATGTTGCTGAAATCATGAATGTTACCATTATAAAAAAAAGGGCAAGGAAAAAACAGACAAAATTATAAAACGTATTTGAAAGGACACGGTGTCTACTGAAATGCAAACTACAATAATAGGTAGTTTAGATATATAGTAACTAAAACATATTGTAGGCTATGTTCTTAATTTTTAATTAATATGTACCCAATTGTATGCAATTTAAATTGAATGTCCAATAATTTGGCATCATCCCAAGCGGATTAGATTAACAGAAGTATACTGTTAATCTTTTTATTACTTTCTCCATCCTATACGTAGTATATGGAGAAAGTATTGTTTTCGTAAAAATGTTCGAATTTGAATTTTCAGTTGAATTATCTGTTTTGGTGCTCCCAGAACCCCCAAAAATTGTTTAGTGCAATTATCTGTGTTGGTGCTCCCTGAACCCAAAAATATTTTTAGTGGAATTTTTTGTTTTGGTGCTCCCTGAACCCAAAAAAGTGTTTTTAACGTGGTGTCTGTCTGTCAGTGTGTCAGTATGTATACACGACCAGAGGGGACACTATTGGTCCGATTTTCATGAAATTTGGTATGTAGGTACTAAACCCTAATATCTCCAGGCGTTTTTTTTTCATTTTTTGGAATTTTTAATTTTTAAGGGTAATTTACCCCTAAAAACCAATAAAAAACGACAAAAATGCAAATTTCTCAAAAACGGCTCTAACGATTTTGATCAAATTTTCAGTATTTATAGTGCTTAAGATGCCAAACAAAATGACACCACCCGCTTTTATCAAAACTTCGGCGTTTCATAATTATGGGGAAATGTTAAAAAATAAACAAGTTTATGTTGTCAATCTAGCATCACGGCGACGGCCGCATGGGGTAGCACAACGGTAACGAGGACGGCCAGTAATTCAAAGGTCGCGCGATCGAATCCCGCCTGGGACAATAACTTTTTTATACGATTGACGTAGGTAGAATATTATTTTTTTGTTTTGTTCTAAAAAGTAGTAAATAAAATGATTAAAAACAATATTATTTTGACTACAGTAAGTTGGGAGAAAGTTTGTGTCAGTTAACTGATACGTTTATTTTATACTTTGTGTGAAACAATCTTCAACCTACAAGCTAAAGTGAAGTGAATATTTTACAATCTAAACAACAGCAATACACATTTTTTCAGAAGTGTTTAGAAAGCATATGCTGACATAGATCCTATGAATTTGACTTTTAAAATGGAAGGATTGCAAGAGATACAACCGTCAGTCTGGGAACCATCCCGTTTGTGAGTAGACTCATAAATAAGGAGGGAATTAATCTTGCCTTTGCCCCCATGTGATCTTTGCTCATGTGATTAGTAATTTAGTACGGAATCAGCAGAGATTGAATTGATTTAATAAACAATGTTAAATCCACTACTGCGTAGGCTTGCACGAGAGCCGAAGGTATATTCACCAACAATGGAAAATCTGTACATTATTTTTCAAGGGAAATGTAATTGATATCATATTTTCCATTTACTCCGTTACTGTACAAAGAAGATAAGTGTTTATTTTGAAATATCTGTGACAAAAATTAACCAAGATAAATTAATAAGGAATTTTAATAAATGTTAATCACACTGCACTACAGCCATACTATTTTAGGATTTAATTTTACTTTATTTAATACTAGGGGAGACCCCTGCGTGCTTCGCACGCCAACCCCCAATGGAGCCTTCTAAAAACATATGTTATGTTTTATTTATAATAAAGTTGTAGTATTAATAATAAAATCAAAACTAAGATGGTAAATAATGTTAAATGTTCAAACCACATTATTTCTTATATTTTATAACAGCAGTTAATAATAGTTAAAAGAACCAGCAAAGCTCAGGTCTACACTTTAAAACCCTAACCTAAAAGCTAGAAATACAAAAATAATTGTTTCAAATTTTGAAATCAGCTGTTAATGGAAATATTGAAGCAAACATCTATATTATTTGTTATTTTATTCAATTGGTTGCTATGGTAATAAATGTAAATACATGTGTTGGTTTATCATTCCAGGCCTAACCTAAGATTTTTTCCGACTAAATTTACAAATATTAAAATAAAAAAAGGTTTTTACCGAAATGAATTATAGCCTATGTTACTCAGGGATAGTGTGGCTTTTTATTAGTAAAACAATTTTTTTAATTGGTTCAGTAATACCAGAGATTACCCCCTACATACAAACAAACAAAAAAACAAACTTTACCTCTTTATAATATATTAGGGGAGATCCCTGCGTGCTCCGCATGCCAATCCCCCCATGGAACCTTATAAAATATATGGTATGTCTTATTTATAATAAAGTTGTAGTATTAATAATAACGTCAAAATTAAGATGGTAAATAATGTTAAATGTTCAAACCAAATTATTTCTTATATTTTATAACAGCAGTTAATAATGGCTAAAAGAACCACCAAGACTTAGGTCTACACTTTAAAACCCTAAACTAAAACCTAGAAAAACAAAAATAATTGCTTCAAATTTTGAAATCAGCTGTTAATGAAAATATTGAAGCAAACATCTGTTGTATCTGTTATTTTATTCAATTGGTTGCTATGGTAATAAATGTAAATACATGTGTTGGTTTATCATTCTGGGCCTAACCTAAGTTTTTTTCCGACTAAATTTACAAATATTGAACTAAAAAAAGTTTTTTACCGAAATGAATTATAGCCTATGTTACTCAGGGATTGTGTAGCTTTTTATTAGTAAAACTATTTTTTCAATCGGTTCAGTAGTGCCAGAGATTACCCCCTACATACAAACAAACAAACAAACAAACAAACTTTACCTCTTTATAATATTAGTATAGAAAAGTTTAAAGAAATGTAGAACATAAAAAGTAATTTATAATACAAACTATACAGTGACTAAACTCTCACATTTCTAGGTAACATATAAAACTAAATTAATAAGAGAAGAAACCAGATTTGAAAATCAAGAGTCCTTTTATGTAGCTCAATTGCAAAAAGTTATCATTATTTTTTTTTAAACAAGCATTTTTTCTGTGCGGACAACCAGCTAATTCAAATTTAATAACTCCTGCCAATGACTTAGATCTGTTTAGGCCAATGTACAAGTGAAATATACAATTAATATCTAATAATCATGAAATAAAAAACGAGGGCTAGTCTGTTAACTTGCAAACCAGTAACATAATATTAATAAAAATACAATACAAAACAAAACAAAATTATATTTAATTGAGGGTTTTTAATATTTTCTAAATTGAATTCAATATAAACTGTTTATTTTTGTATTAAGTAGTCAAACTATAGGCTATAAAATACAGTAATTAATTGTCTTTAATTATTTGAGGTATAATTGGGGGTTAGTTTTTATTTGAACAATACAAATTTTTTAAATTGGATTTTACAATAAGTTCTCATGTTTAACATGGACACAATAGTTAAATGCATTGCTTATTTTCACAACAGAAATAATCAGTTTCCACAAATGTTTGTCAATATGGCATTGATTGAACATCAGAAGGCAAGTGGAATGTGTGTTTCCATGATTGGACCTTTAAAATATATTTAGACACATCTCGTCACAATTTGTTCCACAGGTAATGGCGGCAAGAATGTTGAGAGGCAGTGCCATACAGAGTAGTCAAAAGTCTGCATAATAGAGCTCTTATTTAGATTTCAAAGAAGTTATCTTGTAAAAAAATACTTACCACAATTAGGTTTGCCTTTAGTTCTAGAGTTGAGAACCTCCACACCATGTTTATCCACACACCAACACATTCCCACAGCAGCGTGGCATTGTGTGGGATGATAGTATCCTTCTGCGTCACATTCAGGAATATATACACCTGTACATAAATTATCTCAGTTAGGCATCTTTGACTTTACATGCCGCTCCTCTACTAGTTTATACTGGTAGAATGTAGATCCAAAGATCTTGGATTCAAATTAACGTTTTTCACCTAAATTTAGTGAATTACTTTCATCCTTGCTTAGGACAGTATAAAAAAGTAGTATTACAAATTTAACTAATAGAAATTTTTTTATAAAGCTGGATGTAAATAAATATTGAGCTTGACTTGTAAGAAGATATACTTGATAGAATAAAACTTGAACATAGAATCTCACAACTAATACGTTTATTAATTCAAACACGTTTCAATGACAAAGTCGCTACCTTCAGTGATGTACAAGCTACAATAATCAAACTATAAGTCTATAGTTACAATAATAATAATAACAATTTATTTACCATTCTGTACATTCAGTACAATAGACAATTGTCAAAAATGAATTTTAAACTAACATTAGTTTTGCCAACCTCTACACTTATACCATAAATTAATAATCTTTAGACTTAAACATGCGAACATTATCACACAAAATAAACACCGGTTAAAAATTTATCATATCACTCTTAAGTGTATAAAATTCTTGTAATGAAAAGAGGGGTTCTTGACAATCCAAGCATAATACTTTCTCAAACATTTTTTATTTGAGGTCACAGCAAGGTTATTTTTAATCTTGTTGTATACTTTTAAACCCACCGACAAATGACATTTTGATGATTTCTGCAGCCTATAGTATCTCAAATTTATTTCCCTTCTATTTCTTGTATTGTATGTATGAATTTCAAGTCTCTTAGGCAGTTCATCAAGTTTACTTATCGTATACCTAACCACTTCATACAAGTACAAATTGATTACCGTGAGAATATTTAAACTCACAAAAAGAGGCTTGCAATGTATTCTCCCATTACTTAGTCATAGCTTAGTCGGTTAAATTTCTAGGACTTCAAATTGAATCAAATTTACAGTGGAGTAGTTATTTCCAAATGCTAGGTAAAAGGTTACATGATCAGCATGCTTTCAAAAGTTGGTTTTGCGTGATGTGAAAGACAAGGAGAAAAAATTAATGATATATTAAGGTATACCATGCTATGTTTGTCTCGGTTATACAGTTTGGAATTGAAATTTGGAGTAATTCAAGTAAAGTAGGAGAATTATTTAAAGTACAGACAAAATATTTAAGAATTATGACTTTTCCAGAATTAGAAAATCTTGTAAGGGGTTATTTAAAGAGTTGTAAATTTTAACCTTATCCTCACTATATATATTAAGGTGTATAACACGTTCCGTACCACAATTGTAACATTTTTTATTACAAATGGACTAGCATCGCATAAATGTAACGGCCGGCTTATTTCCACAGATTGATGCCGCAAATGTGCAACGCCTGGTCCAATTGAAATAGGCTGATGTCGCATATTTGTGGCAGTATTATTATTTTTATTTAATAGCTAATTTTGAAGTACTAGTATATTTTAAAGTTGTAGTATATTTATTGGTATCAGTATGTAGGAAGGTCTGCCACTCATATGTGGTGCTTGGTCAGCAAATTTGACATTTTTAAAAGGTGGAAATTTTATATTGTGAATTCCGCTAAATGATCTTTTTCGTGAGAACATGAAGATGTGAAGTTCTCAGGAAAGTTACCCATATTCTCATGTAGAAATTCCATATTTGTGACAACTAAAAAAATGCTGAAAACAGAAAAAAAATAGGTATTGCTTGACATACATTTTAGATTATCAAAAAGTATATTAACTCATTTGAACAAAATCGTACTCATGATCTGTGGTGAAAGCATAACTGGTTGTCCCAGTCTATATATATTGTTTAATAGTGTTATATGATAGTCTATGGCGATGAGATATATTCATAGAGAATAAAGTGATAATATATGTTAGGCAAAACTATGATATGCTGATGAAATGCCAGCATATATTAATTACGAGGCTTGTCCAGAAAGTAAGCACCGTTTTGGAAAAAAATATACAGACAATTTTTTTTCAACAAAATTTATTTCTACAAGAAAGAGGACATCTAAAACTATTTTTCTACATAGTTTCCAAAATAGTTTAGACATTTGTCGTAGCGAGGAACCAACTTTTCTATACCCTCTTCATAGAAAGATGCCGCCATTGACGAGAGCCATTTTCGAACACCATCTTCAGCGTCGTCATCGCTGTCAAAGCGGCGCCCTCCGAAATCCGGCTTCAAGTGCAAAAACAAGTGGAAATCAGAAGGTGCCAGATCAGGGCTGTAAGGCGGATGGTTAAATTGCTCCCAACCAAATTCATGAATAAGGTTTTGAGTGGCACCAGCAGAATGAGGACGTGCGTTGTCATGGATCAACACAATGCCTTCACTAAGCATTCTACGTATTTTGTTCTGAATCGCACGCCGAAGTTTTCTCAGTGTTTCACAATATCGTTCCACATTGATTGTTTCCCTCTGGGTAGAAAATCAACAAGCAGAATGCCCTTTCTGTCCCAGAACACAGTGCACATGATTTTTCTTGTCGACAAAGTTGTTTTGAACTTTTGTTTCTTGGGGGATCGTGAGTGTCTCCACTCCATTGACTGTTGTTTGGACTCTGGAGTGACATGACAAACCCAAGTTTCATCACCTGTAACAATCTTGTTTAAGAATTCGTCTCCTTCATCACTGTAACAGGTGAGAAAAGTCAATTCACTGCCAAGTCGCTTCTTTTTGTGTTCATCTGTAAGCATTTTCGGAACCCAACTTGCGATAATTCAAGCGATTAACCACAATCTCATGTAAAAGAGATTTTGAAATTTGTGGGAATTCATCAGAAAGCATTCTTATGGTGAAACGTCTGTTTACACGAATTTTCTCATTCACTTTTTCAACCAATTCATTGCTCACAACCGATGGCCGCCCGCTGCGAGCCTCGTCATGAACATTAGTTCGCCCATCACTGAATTGCCGAACCCATTTTCTTACCATACCATCACTGATAACTTTTTGTCCATAGACTTTGTAAGTTTAGTAACTAATGACGAGCCCCAAAGTTGGCTGCGCCATTTTGTAAGAAAAAAAAAAAAAATATATATAAATTTGATTTGATTTGATGCAGTTTGATTGCCAGACAATACTAATTTTTCTATCTCGGGTTGTGAATTCAATGACCTGAATGAAAAAGGGTGAAAAGGATCAGATTAGGCCAAACAAAGCAGACGATTTAGAAATGACCTTTGACATTTATTAATATCATATATACAGCAAAGAAAAATAAATTCAAATACAGACAAATATGATACAAATTATAGATTATAAATTTTAAAGAGAGCTGGTGATTTATGAAAAAAGAAAGATTTTAAGAGCTCTGTACTTACGAAAAGCAGACCACAAACTTATTAATTTTAAAAAAGAAAGAAAAAAGTAAAACCCCACTCGCACGCGCAAAACTGTTGTAGTCTAGATCATTGTCGTGTCCGATTTACTGTCACATTATTTAAGCGATCGCAATACACACCATTTAATGATGAGAATTATTAATTCTCATAAAAATTCAAATCAGTTCTTCAATAACTCACTAAAAACACCCTTTACTACTTTGTAGATTAACAATAAATGTTACATGTTTAAACTGTTAATTAATGCGCAACGCGTAACACTTCAAGCGATGTTCACTGCTTGGTCTCTTGTTGACAAGTGCGTTTGTGTTCTTTCTCCCACCGCTACATTCAGCCGGCGTCTATTTTCTCTTCACCAATCAGAAACGTCTGACAACACACAGATGTTCAATTTCGTCAGATTTGTTGGTTGCTTACCAAAGCATTCCTTCTGGATCTTGCATGTGGAAATGCACGTAGACCATTTCTTCAGGAATTGGCTTGCAGGTGTTCGCTTCTTATCTCGTCTAGACTGGTGGACGTTGCTTTTCTAACTGCGTCTTAAAACTCGTATAATTTCCGCGTCTTGGCGTTAGTACATAGACTGTCCATTTTATCAAACCCTACATTTAAATTTAATATAATAATTGATTTTAATAATTGTCTGCCTTTTATTTTTATTCTACTGAAATGTACTTTAAAATTGTCTGCCCTTTTAGTCTATTTCCTTTAAATTCAAAAAATAAAAATGCTCTCTCTCGAATTAAAATTGACTTATGGTCCTATTCTATATTATTATTATACTTTGGGAAGTTGGAGATCTTACAACTTCTGTAAGTTGGCGATGAATTTCAGCAGGTTTCATGTTCCTTGCGTTCAAAAATCGTATTACAGAACGCTCTTCACAGTCCGTGGGATCAGAAATTGTTTTAAACATTTTGAGTGCACACTAACTAATGTAAACACAATAAAATTTTTCCCGTAATTGCGTCAGCTGTTCAACAATGAACCAAGGAGACTAGAGCGCATGTGCGGAACATCGTCGCTAGAGCTGTGCCGGCGGTAGAACGAAATGGTACTTACTTTTTGGACAAGCCTCGTATTATAACACAAGGCAAAAGAGTAATTTTCAGATCCCCCTTCATAGAATAAGTTTATTTGAAACAATACCGCATTATTATGGAAAGAAACTTTACAATAAGCTGCCTATTGAACTTAAAAATATCTTAAATAATAATAGCCTACTTTTAAAAATAGAGTAATTGATTATTTAATAAATAAGGCCTACTATAGTATTAAGGATTATTTTGCAATGTAGATGTTTATGTTGTGTGTTAGTATTAGGTTTTTTTAAACTTGACAATGTCACATGTTTTTCAGCTGTTGCTGGCTTTGTAAAATGTAAAAGTAATTTGAGCTCTTACAGCTTTCTTTTGTACGATCTTTTATTCTGCTGTTGTTTCCCCACAATATAGTCCCATACGACATAATGGACTGAAAAAATAAACATTCCTCAAATACCCTTCACCAATAACCTCTTATAGCCTACTCAATAAGAAGACAACTTTTGAAAGTTTTTTCGCTACAAAATCAATATACAGGGGTGGCAAAAAGTCCCGAAACAACCCAATATCTTTTTCCAGGTTCCACTTACACAATTGAAACTTTGCAAATTGTTTATGGGTATAAAAACGACTTTTTTAGAATATGGCTGATTTTTCATTCACCTCCTCTGGGGGACGGCCCATCAGGAGTCGGTGAAAAATCTTAAATGTAAGCATGGGTTGTTATGCATATCATTTTAAAGGTCTTGATGAGACAAACACAACGACATAATAAAAATGAAAAATGGATGATCCTGAAAAAAGTTATGGCTGTTCAAAGTTTTGATATGCTGCATGTTAAATGAGCCTTATTCTAAGTTTAATTTATTTTTACAT
>JAGFPH010000429.1:479165-489350 GCA_018207615.1 Philaenus spumarius | reverse complement strand
TTAAGACATAAACTCAGACGAATTAGTGGCACCTTACTATATTTACTTACAGTTTCTATTTTTAAAATGTGTTACATTTAACATCAACGTACAACTGACTTACTCCAAAATTACAAAGGGTCAGATACTAAGTAAAAAAGTTATGAAACTCAAGATATATACAAAGTTTTATTAACTTATTTTTGTAACAAAAAATAAGGGAGGTAACAGGACTTTATAAACACTCTGTACAGCCTAGAGATAATGTAAACTTTAAAAAAAATTAAAAGATTAATAATTGGGTTTTTTAAATACAGATGTGTAGGTGCTTTATTCATTCATCTTTTACTTTATTAATAGAGGAATTAGCTGGTTAAAGCTTGAATTTAGAAAACATTAGTCTCAAATAAAAGTCATACAATATTGTATAACCTATAAAAAAACATTAGCAACGAAACATATAATATTTACCTAATAAAATGTAGGCCTTCAAAATTCTGACCCGAAGACCATATATATGAATTTTTTTTTAATGTCACGTGTTATAAACTAATTGGTTGAATAAACTAATATGAATAAATTAAGAATAATAGTTTTTAAGTTTAGCCTACTAGTGAAACTCAAAGCCAATTTTTGTAAGAGAGCAATTTTTAAAATTCGTATTTTTTTAAACAGTTACAATATGTTGTAGGCCTATCTGAATTTGTATTCAGAAAACATTTAAGCATATAAGTGTATAGGAATAAAACTAATCGATTAAATTTGGCCACTTCCTGATTGATTATAATTATGTTTATGAGTTTAAATGCACGATGTCTTTCGTTTTATAGGTTGGGTCTCAATTTATTACATTTTATACAATTAAATTATAAACTATGTAATATTTTAGCTTAATGACTTTATCCGCCTATAATACTGTTAACTGTAATTTATTTTGGGAAGCGATAGTTTCACTAGAGGACACATTATATAAACTACCTTGAGTGGTTTCCTTAAATTTACATTAGTACACTATTGCAAAAAGAAATTTGACAATGCTCTTTGTAATTTAGTACATATTCCAGTACGTTATTACATCAAATTAATTTTAGTTATACATAAATATTATAACATCGTGCAGGCTAAGAATTCTGGCTTTAATTAAAAGTTTACTACCATTATTATTGAAAATAACTTACTGTTTAGAATAACTTACTTATAAAACAATAATGTTTTCAAAAAAATATGACATCAGCTACTAATGTTAAATAGCGTATATACTTTTATAAATTACGATTAAAAGAAAAGAAATTACAGTGGTCTATATTACAAGATTTATTTACTGGTCTTAAAATAAAAAATACGAATTAATTTCCAGATTACGTGCAAAACATTCTGAACTTTTTGAATAATTTATAAGTTTTAAATACTAAAATGTATGATATTACTGTTCCTTGTTCTTTTAATTTCTTTCGTATATTACAACGGAAAATCATTTGTAACGTTTAAATAATTCGATTGGTACCAAGCAAGGTATACAAAACTACTACGGCTGGATGAACCATCCGTAGTAAGTTGTAGAGAATTGAAGCGGCAACACTGTACCAAGTACATTTTGCCGCGAAATCACGACAAATCAGCTTACTACGTTAGCCGTTAGGAGCGCTATCATACGGCGAAGTCCCAGTTGCTGCAAATGCGTAATGTTCGACCTTTTTACACACCGGGAGAAAAACTCATTTATGGCAACTGACTCTTATATACCTTATTCTTCGATAAGAATCATAAATATAAGCCAAATAAATTGTGGCAACGTGTGTATGTTGCCACAATTTTTTATGTTGCCACAGTGTGGTCTGGTACCGGTGAATGATGCCACAATAGAGTGTTTACCAACGCACACACACACACACACACACACACATACAAGCCCAGCTATGATTATGGCTGCGCAATTAGAATTCCAAACTATGGCACCTATCCTAATTCTGCCATGGAACAATACCAATTATGCTTATTATTAACGTACGTACTCAAATTTAGAAGAGTATCATCTATTTATCACTTTTACACAAAGATAAAAAAATGAGTACTTGGAGGCCACAAACATTGTCGAATTTGCGTAGCCATTATTGCCTCCGCACACGCTGAGTGTCATGCGACGTTGCCAAGTCTATTTAGCCAAGGTCATTATAGCTACTCGCTGATGTTAAGCGGGGTTTTCGTTAAGAACTGGTGGAAGCTTTTCGTTCTCTTCCAGTTTGTCACTTACTTAATGCATCGCAGCATATTGTAGTGCGTATGTTTCCCGCTTTTACAAATTATCAAGTCATTTATACAAAACTATTAATAGGCTAAGGTTAATATTGACATTGAATAAATTAACATTTTCTTCCATTCGGTTGTTAAGGTAATTTTAACATTAAATTGTAGGCTACATGTGATAAATAATAATTATATAAAATAGAATTTTAATTTAATTTTCGTTTAACAAATAAACTTGACATCATTTTATTATTATTATTCATAACAATTTATGAGTAAAGTAAGAATAAACCCCCAAACCTAGAGGTGATTATTTACAGCTAGTTTACCTGTGAATAATGTAAAATTTTAATTGTTTATTAATATTCATTTCTGTGAATAAAACTGTTTTACAACACATCTATCTGTCAATTCTTTTGATAATAAAATCGATATTTAATTTTTAAATTACTATTATTAATACTTATAAATAAAACTGAAGTATCTGTCAGTGATTTCAAAATATAAACTTTTTTCTAAGCTCATATGGTTATTGACACTTTACCAAAACTTAAACATGCGTTTTTAAATGTTTTGTCTGTCCGTTTGTTTGACCGGGCTAATCTCCGGAATGGCTGAAAAAATTTTGACGAAACTTTCATTTGCTTGTAGAGGACTTCTCAGAGAATAATCTTGGCTAATTTTTAACCCGAAATATGTAGGGTTCCTATTTAAAAATTGAAAAAAAATTATTTGGTTTCGGGGATGGACATGAAACGCGACCATTATAAATAAAACAACTGATTTGGAAGAAAATCTTAACACTTTGACAAGATCTTCTGTGATTTATTTTACTGTTAACCAGCGACAGTTTATTTCTGAACTGTGTAAAAAAATGTGAAATGTACTGTACACATAGACGTTAAATACACCTCAAACCTGTTTCGTAATTTTTATGTTTGTTCGGGAATTATGAGTAACAAACTGGCATAAATGGGATTTGTTTATTAGAGCGTAGCTAACAAATTACGTAATCTAAAAAATCAATTTGGGCAAAACTCACTGTGCGTTTTTGAGCCATGGAACTCGGATCTAAAATACTGTACTTTTTTCAATTGCGTGTGATGTTTATATATAGGCCTTTAGGCCACAATTTTATTAGGCACTGAAATATTATTATAAATGACCTGTAAATAATGGATACTGTATTGTGTTAGAAAAACATGCATAACCCATGAATTCATTCAATTTTAAATATTACAACAGATTAAAAATCATTTAAAAAAATGTTTTAATAATATTATTAATTTTTATTTATATGTTTGAATAACCAACGAATTTTTATCATTGACTATCATGGACTGAAATATTATTTTAAAACTAAGCTTAAAAACGGACATTATGTTAGAAAAATATTTATATCTTATTAGTTATTGATCGGATTGTAAAATATTAAAACAGATTTGGATTCCTGATAAAATTTCCTATATATAGTACAACATTATTAAAACTAGGTAAATATTATAATGATAGGCCACAAATTTATTATCTATTGAAAGATTGTTATGTATATGGGGGGATAGGGGGCATTGTAAATTTATAATTACAATATTTATAGGAAATCAAAGTTGAAATTTTTTTTCCGATTTACCGCTAAACGGTTATACTCTTATAACTTTAATATTTAATATCCGATCTTTATTAAAATTTAATATGTTCTTTTAATATACATACTAAAGGTGTATATACAATTTCAAACATATCGGTACATAAATATATGTTTCCTTAAGAAAAATGTACCGAAGAGTTACAAATTTGTTATATCGTTTTATAAAATCACTTATATCTAAAGATTGAGTTGATTGTGGAAATTTTACATTCGTAATATTACAATTTATTTTTTTATTAATTTTCAAAGTCCGACCGTCCTCGCGACGCTCTGATCAAATTGACCGAAAATTGCACATTCCAAAATACATAAAATGGAATAAAATTTACAAATAATATTGTATTATTATTAAATTATTACACGCAATAGAACAACTAATTATACACAGATTATTTTTTAGAAATATAAAATATCTCTTTTGGTTTAAAAGTAATTGACGTTTGAAAATTTAAACATCGACCCTAAAAACAGTTCAAATTTGACTTTTTCGCTTCTATGCGTTACAAGATTTTGGTAAATCGATTATATCTCTAGATGTATTAATCCGATTTTAAATTTCAAAGTAGATTCGGATTCACAATTAAATTACGAATAATACGTGATATTTGTATATACGTAAATGTATAATTACAATATTTATAGCGAATCAAATTTGATTTAAATCTTTTCCCGATTTTCCGCTAAACGGTTATACGCTTATAACTTGAATATTTACTATCCGATCTTTATGAAAATTTAATATGTTCATTTTATATACATACTAAAGGTGTATATAAAATTTCAAGTAGATCGGTACATAAATTTAATTTTCCGTAAGAAAAATGTATAGATTTGGATTCCTGATAAAATTTCCTATATACAGGGTGTTTTAAATGTCCCCCCCTAATTTTTTCCGAATTTCTTAAGATATCGACTCCCAACCACCGCCGAACATCATTGATTAGTTTATACTTTCTTTTGATGAGGTTCACATTTTTGGCCGCCATCTTGGATCCGCCATATTGGAATGAACTTTTATTTTTTAAATGTAAAGTTAAGGTTGTGACACATCATTTCAAACTATTTTTTTCCATAGAACACGATGCCGCAATCGGTTTTTAATTATCTGCTTTCGTTCTCGAGTTATTAAAAATTATGTAAAAAATTGAAATTTTCAAAAATCCCTTGTTTTATTCAATTTTTTTAAAAATATCGACCCTTTATCATCAGATATCACAGTTTGGTAGTAGCTTATAGATTTTTATTAAGTTATAAATGTTTACTGCCATCTTCAGTTTCGCAGAGAAAAGTTGTTAATACACTGAACACTGAAATCAAACAAATTTACTGAAGATGGCAGTACAAATTTATAACTTATTAAAAATCTATAAGCTACTGCTAAACTGTGATATCTGATGATAAAGAGTCGATATTTTTTAAAAAATTGAATAAAACAAGGGATTTTTGAAAATTTCAATTTTTTACAAAATTGTTAATAACTCCAGAACGAAAGCAGATAATTAAAAACCGATTGCGGCATCGTGTTCTACGGAAAAAAAAGTTTGAAATGATGTGTCACAACCTTACCTTTACATTTAAAAAATAAAAGTTCTTTCCAATATGGCGGATCCAAGATGGCGGCCAAAAATGTGAACTTCATCAAAATAAAGTATAAACTAATCAATGATGTTCGGCGGTGGTTGGGAGTCGATATCTTAAGAAATGCGGAAAAAATTAGGGGGGGGGGGGACATTTAAAACTCACCCTGTATAGTACAACATTATTAAAACTAGGTAAATATTATATTGTTAGGCCACAATTGTATTACCTATTGAAAGATTGTTATAAAATTAATTGTAAATAATAATTCAAATGAACCGTAATTAATGGACATTGTGTTAGAAAATCATCCACAACTGACTGGATTACTAGGCAAACCCCACCTTTATAAGGACAGAATCCAAACAAACAAATCCGGCACGGGCTACATGTCAGTTAAAATGTAGTTAAATTGTGTTTTTCGCAGGAATGTTTTGGGGTTTTTTTTTCATTTTATATGTTTTTGGAGTGCTGAATCCGAGATTTGCCTACAAAATTTCATGACGCAACATTGAAAAAAAAGCAAAAACATAAAAATCTATGTTTTGCTTATACCTCAAAATCTATCAATTTTTAGTAAATAACAACATCCCTATATAAAAAATAAAGTACATCTAATTTCCTACAAATTTCAATCTATAGCTTTTTTCTCCGGCTAATTTTTAGCGCTAAGGCTCGAGCGCTAATTGAAAATTGTCGTATATTCATTTGATAGGTTCAACATAAGAGCTGTTGTAATAATTAGGATATCAGCGTCCTCCACAGCTTGCAATAAATCAATTTTTACCTTATCTAGAGTTATTAAAATGTTGTCTTTGGGTTGTGTCCACCTGATGACCAAATGCATTTGTCTTGTAACAAACATACCATTACATACATCATGACGGATGAAAAGGTTATTTATTTGATAAGGAAATGTGATAGTATTAATTTACTTTAATATTTTGAAAACAAATTCCATTGGAATAACAATATTTAACAAGTTGGCCAATGGGACAAATCTCTACATGTTGTCTGCCGCTTGTAGGGTTAACTAAATGAACAAAAATTTTCTTCTGAATACATAACAATTACATCCCACCTTTACTTAACCATCCGAGACCTACAAGAACGACGTAAGTAAAATTGTTAATAATTGACGTTCTATTACAATGTACGTTAATTACCTGATAAGTTATCGGCGGCTCCAACTAAACCTCATTCCACAGTTTTTAGAGTTACTGTGTAGTTCGTTCCACAAACTAGGCCTACTCTGGACCTCACTAATTAAAATTTCTGTAAGTACATATATAAGCTTATGTTCTATTCTTGGTTTTTTCACTTGTACTGGAATACGCACAAAATCATCCGCCTTCTCAGACATGTTTCACAAAACTGATGGAGAGCGATTTGAGCGACAGTGGAAAGTTTTCTGGAAAGCCCCGGCGACATCTGCGTCAAATCTTGTAGTCGCTTATCGCTCGCATCGTAGCCACCTACGCACTATTCACATATAACCTAATGCTTATAGAAAATTTCATTTTCCGCTCGAGTCGCTCGAATCGTGGCCAGAGACCTAAGTGTGAAAAAGATTCACTTTCATATAGGCGTCGGCTACATGTCGGTTATCCAATAACCGGATAGGTGTGAAATAGGCCTAAGCCTAACGCTGGACCCACAGTTCACTTTATGCCGGCAAAATTTCAAGCCACAGTAAACGCGGTGAACCGTGGGCAGGAATAATTACCCACAGTTATGTTCGAGTTCAGTAATAATTTTAATAAATTACGCATTTCTGTAATGAAGAACAACTTTAATAATACATAGCTCAGGGTGTTTCACGGGAACCTTGACAAACTTCAGGAAATGGTTCCTTGTATCAAGGGAAGAAAAAAATGTTATATAAACATAGGTCCCAAACCCATTTTTTTCGTACATATAGCTGAAAATTGTTTTTTCCAGATTTCCATGTAGTTTTAGTGTTTTTTTACCTCTAGACAAAAATTGAGTAGAGATATTGTGTTAAAACTTGTACTGGTAGTTGGAGCAGAAAATTCTGCAGACATACCATTGGTGTTTAGTCAGAAAATAACAATAATTATTCGGTGGTTGCCTTCCAAATTGTAAAATTAATTAAAAAAATTAAAGCTTAAAAAATGTTTTTTTTTATTTCACAAGCTTTTATGTGAAAACTACTTTACAACTTGGGCTGCAACCTTACCAAAAGTTGTCAAATTTTATGTAAAATAAGATTATATCACAACTTCCTTAGTTTTATAAGCAGTTTCAGCCAGATTTTTGTGATTTTGTAAAGTATTGTAACACAAAATACAAATAAAATTTTAGAGATTGTAGGCCTACTCTAAAATGTTTCCTTTTTAAATAAGCTTGTTTTTAAACATCCAATATCATTCAGTGTGGGTTTTTATAATATAAAATATGAAGAAAATTCATTTAAACAAAATCTGCATAACTTTGCCTATTAACTGTCTACCAATTTTTCACCATAACAATCGAAATGAAAAGGTAAAACAACATGTTTAATTAAGCATCTCCAAATTTACTTACAGTAATTTAAATTGTACATATGAATGAATGTTTTTTTCTAAACTTCTTTTAACTTTTTTTTTAACAAAAAAGGAACTTAAATTAAACATAATTTTAGGTTAGGCCTTGACTGAAAAAATACCTTCTTGAATGTATTTACATTCATTGCCATAGCAACCAATTGATTAAAATAACATAAAACAGTTGATTCGGATATGCAGCTTTTAGTACAAAATAATATTTTAAATTAGGCCTAGGCTCAACCAACACATGTTTCAACACACACAAACCAATAAAAACTTGCTTTCAGGAATTTAAAAATAAGAAAAACTATGTTACATCCTAATTACAAATAAATAAGACATATTATAGTAGGCCTATTTATTGATAATATACAGTAATTGATAGTAACTTTTTGGTAAAGGATTTGATTAAGTGTAGGCCTACACCTGAGCCTTACTTTTATTATAACTGTTGTTATAAAATATACGAAATAATTTGATTTGAACATTTAACATTATTTATCATCTTAGTTTTGAGGTTATTATTAATCCTACACCTTTATTATAAGTAAAACATAACATATCTTTTTAGAAGGTTCCATCGGGGGTTGGCGTGCGGAGCACGCAGGGGTCTCCCCTAGTTATAAACTAATTTATTTCATGTGCAGATTTTTTTGTACATGTAATATTAAATTACATCTGTTAATATATAGGTCACATGGTCTACCTAAAATAATTTAGATTACGATTAATTATTACACTCACAAATTGTAAGTGAAGCAAGCATGGAGGTTGGAGTGCAAGGATCTCATTTTGTTTTAAAATAAAGAATAATCAAACATCAAGTAATCTTTACAAACACCTAACATTCATTTTACCATTTACAATCGTGGAAGCTAAACATTATTTTGTCTAACATTATTTTTATAAAATGTAATCATTTTTAACTTTATATTTTACACTTTTAAGCCCATACACAAAAACCCATCCAAAAAAATGAGTAGGCCTAAGTATTCTGATAGCATACCTAACACCAAATAAACATCATTCATTACTCATAATCAAACACTGTATATACATGTAATATAAAAAAAATGTGTGAAATTATCCTGAAATTATAAGATTTTATCTAAAAAAACTTCATATTTCAAAATCATTTTTGGAATTTTTTTTCAAATAGCCATGAAACTTGTCCACATAGAATGTCTACCAAGAATGGGTATCTAAAACTTATAAAAATAAATAATTTGGCAATTTTAATAAAAATTCAGCAGAAAACAAGGCCAAAATCAAAATTGCAGGTACTTTTTACCAACAAAATTTGAGGGGTCAGTCAGAGTGTTTTGTGGACTTGTTAATGGTATAGGCCTAATAAGTTGAACTTTAATTTAAATGTAGGCCTAATAGGCTACTGAAAACGAACAAACAGCATCAGAATTTTGTAAATTTGACTATTTATTCATTTTTATGAGGGGAATTGAGCCAATGCTTTTCATGGAGGTAGAGATGTATATGGAATACCTATTATAAACTCTAGGCCTACACTTATTATTTTTTATAATAATATGTAACTAATTTCAGTTTATAAACTTACTCTTCTACTTACAGTAATGTAAATTCTTTGAGATTCTATTCATTCAAAACATAAGGTCTTAGGCCTATTAACTTAAGTTGATTATGTGCAGGTTTGACTTGAACCATAAACTATTTTACAGTTTGTTGCTTAAACTTTTAAATATCCTTAATATTGTAACGGAAGGTTACAAAATGTAAAAATATAGCTGCTTTTGTTTATCAGCCCCACGTTGGGAAAGCCATTTTGTAACGGATGGTTACAAAAAATAATAAAAATGTATGTTATAAAGTGTTAAAAAAAATTGGGGTTCGGTAAAAAGTTCAAAAATAAAAAAAAATATGTTTTAAATCAAAATAAAAATGCTATATGTGGATTATCTAATAACCATTAATATCTCTTCAACACCTCCTCCACCTATTTACCTTAAAAAACAAAAATCGTCGCTCATGTACTACTTAAAATTGCTTATGCACCTCCTAGGCCTATTGCCTCACTACAATAATAATCATCGCCCACCTTAACTCTTCATAACATCTTTCTTTCCAACTCCAACGTAGAACAATATTATATATTTCACCTTACCTCAATTCACCTTACTATTATAACCTTAAAACTCACCTTACTTAAATTCA
>JAGFPH010000429.1:460646-479155 GCA_018207615.1 Philaenus spumarius | reverse complement strand
ACCTTACTATTATAACCTTAAAACTCACCTTACTTAAATTCACCTTAAAAATCACCTTCACTTGACTCCCATAATCTCAATAATAAAAAAAATATAATAATCATGATGATTTGCGATAATCCACATATAACCCTACTTATGCTCTGTTTGCATATATTCATTTATAATTACTAATCACTGAAAGATACTTGTTAATTAACTCTATTTTCTTAGGGGTGGGAACTTGGCTAATTAAAGTAGCGGCAAAATGGACACACGTGGCTATATAAAGAAATTCAAGGCATTGCGGCAAGACAACAATTATTTACTCAAACATGATAAAAAATTGATATTTACAACAATTAAGAAACATAAACATAGTAGTACATATATCTACAAACAACTCAAGAAATTATCTACAATTATGCAAAGTTTTGTGAACCATATCTTAAGTGATGACGCAATAAAAGTTAAAAGAAGTTAGCTTTTTTAAAAAATAAAAAATTCTACATTTGCAGACTAAAGAAATGTCTTATGGCCATTATTACTTACAGTTTTATTTATTATATTCGTCGCACTGTCCGTTACCTAGGATTTTTTCGTCGATTTCACAATTCACCTCTGAAGCCTACCTTACACAAGTTCCAACAAAGCACATCGAAAGAATATCCGTCGATAAACAACCAATTTTACATGATCAGCTTAATATTTTTAATCACGTCACCTCCAAAGTACATTCACTTTACATTTTGACTAACTTGTCACTACTTTTTCAAAGAAAATCACATTTTTCTTGCGATAACACACGCCGGCTTCATTCAACAAACATAAGCTATGTCGCCATCTTGATCCCCTCTACTGCTTCTAGAATGTTCTGTTTCGTACGCATTTGCTAGGCTACCTGATCTTCGTCACGTACACAAGTTGTTTTCCTCTCTCTCTGTTCATTGCATCCATGATCACTGTACATACTTTCATATTAAGTTCTCGATTCATGTTGAATTGTGCTCTGTACTGTTGTTATATTCTTTTTATTTATTTATTTATCGAACTGTTTATAATTTCGACTACCGTTTTATTATTCGCGTATAACTCACCACTCGTTGAAATAAAGTTTTTATACAATTCTCACATCCTGCACACGTTCATATATTAATATATATATTTTTTAAGTCTGCTTTTGTTTTTCCTATTTTTTAAGTCTGCTTTTATGTTTTATTATTTGTTTATATATATAAAAAATGATTCTACTGTAATTATCTTGCGTCATTAAGAAATATAATTATATGAAAATTAAAATGATTAATATTATTTATGTATTGCGTCATTATTTTTCTTTAGACCAAATCTCTGTTCCTTTAGTCACTATAGGAAACAGCTGACTCATTTCTTACTTTATTATTTTCTCTGTTACATGGACGTAAGTGTTACAATATGCTACTTATTCTGGTCTATTGAAATTACATATATCTTTTAGTGGCAAACTTATACTAATAAACTATAATTATTCCTCGTAGATAATCTTAATATTCGCTGACATGGCGCAAGTTTAAGTACTATTCGACCCTAGGCTAACCTACGGCAACAGGAATACAAGAATAATAAAAAAAACCTAAAAGGTTCTAACCTATAGTATTTAGTCCCAGTATGTGTACCTGTATTGAACATTTAACAGTAGAATGTAAAAGAACGTTGTTGTTTGCAAAAATATTAGGCTAGAGTCAAATAGTAAACTTATACCGTTGAAACCAGAGAACCATTTATCCATCCATATGACATGCATATAGCAAGTATGGATTCATAAATCTTAGTAGAAATAGGCCTAGGTTATTTTGTAAATTCTAGTACTGAGAGCTACACAAAATCTAGGCAAAAAATAAAATTTCAAGTAATCTTCACTAAAGACACAATAATTTTAGAGACCATCATCTGTAGGCTTTGTTATAATATGAGTAATTGAAATATAAGTCAGTCTAATACTGAATAACTAAGAAACAATTAATAACTGAAGTGGGTAAATAATATAAAAATGTATTCGGCTCTTACGTTCTTAAACGCGAACACATGAGAACCGCCTCTACCTTATTGGATTGCAATTAAACCAAAAATGATGAAGGAATATTTATGCGCACGAGAAACCTGGCAACACTGCCAACATAAAGTTTAACTCTTGTGACGGCCGGCAGAGCGCTCTGTCAACGCGTCACCAAAAACATTGTACGAGTTCCAGATAATACCCTCCTTCGATCACGAATGTCTTACAATGATTTTGGCGACGTTTTTCAAATGTATTTAAAATGATCAGTTAGACTTTTAGTAGCCACAAAATGGTGATTAAATTGTGGCACCCATCGAAATGCTGCCACAATTGGAACCGGCGCCATAGCACGGGATTCTCATTGCCAATTGCTGCCACAAATATTGCTAGGCTCCTACACACACACACACACACACACACACACACACACGGTCGGACACCTCGGCGGGAATAGTCAGAATGGCTTCCTGGGACCTCAAAACGTGGAGATTTAATGAAAACTCGACTTTCAAAAATCGGACCGAAATCAATAACTTCCCTTTATTGGTAGCGGGAAGTTAATAATAGAAAAGCCATAAAAGAACCTACCAAATTAGTAAAAGTCCAAAAAGATCCAAATATTATTGTTAATGAAGAAAATCTAACGACATCCAACAAAAAAGAAAGGAAAATGAAAGCTATGACAGATCGGACTGAAGCTGGAGATAAAACATTTCAGAGATTAACTGCTGTCAAGAGGAAAGCAAAATAAAATAAATCAAATGAAGGTGAACATCAAAATGGTAACGAAACTTACAGTTCAACTAATTTGAGTGTAAAACGGTTCCATCTTGGATCATTTAACAACAAATGTAGATTCTTTGGAGCTTTTTACTTTTTTCGAGAACAAACCATAGCTGGCCATTTTCCCCTGTGTTGTAGCAACAACAAATTTAAATTGCTTGAATTTGTGTTTCTAGATGAAATCAAAGAACTAGCAACAGGTTGCAGTTACCTTGCTAAACATTTTAGAGAAAACATTCGCCAGTATAACAGTTCTTTATCATTTGTTTCTTTTGGAGCCAATATAAAATTACCATCCAGTTTTGGACCTTACTGCTTTAAAATTCTGGGGATTACGTACCACACCATCTCTCCATTATACGCTGTAAATGAAGAGAAACCATCATATGGACAATTACATATTCTAGATTTTTCTGAGGCAAATAAAATAAGACTAGAAAATAAAAGTAATGCTAATTTAAAAGAGGAATTGTTGAATCAACTAAGTTACATATTAAGAGAAAAAAAATCTTATGCAAAAAGCTATAACATGATGCATGAAAAGATTATTGAAGAAAATGAAGTAGTTAAGAATGAAAATCGTCAACCCCTAAATTTATTCATGCGTTTTTATCATGAACCTCAATCGGATCCCAGGTGTTATAATGACCCAACATGCTCTGAAGTAGCTGCTGTTTTCGAGTCAAATGATGGGGCTCCTCCTTCACACCGCCACATTACGGTTTATGCAACAGATGGTGGATTGAAAAACATTGACTGTGACTGCATGCATTGTGATCCAATGTCTTATGTTTTGATTTAGCCATGTGGAGAACCTGGTTGGAACATTTCAATGCCAGCTGGAGGCGAGAGAAAAACTAACATCCGCCAAAATATATCTATGAAGGAGTATGTTTCCTATAGGCTTATGGTTCGAGGACTCCATCGTACATTTAACCCAATAATCAATATGGGAAAACTATCTCAACAACTAATAGTGGATTATTATTGCCGTATTGAAGGGGACCGTTTAAAATTCATAAGGAATCGACAATTAAAATTAAGAGTGGATACCTATGCCGGACTGTCTGATGCCTTACATGTCAGAGCAGGGGAGGAAAAGCTCAAAGCTGGAAGAATAGTTATACTACCGAGTTCTTTCAATGGTAGTCCAAGAAATATGTCCCAAAACTACCAAGATGCTATGGCCATGGTTAGAAAGTTTGGCAAACCAGACATTTTTCTTACTTTCACTTGCAACCCTTCTTGGCCAGAAATAACTGAAAACTTGCTAGATTTGAAATTCCTAATAATCGCCCTGATTTGACAGTTAGAGTATTTTACCAAAATGTCAAGGAGCTCTTACGACTAATAAACGAATATAAAATTTTTGGAGAGGTAAAAACGTTTCTTTACACCGTAGAACTCCAAAAGAGAGGCTTACCGCATATACATTTACTGCTATGTCTGAAAGATAAATGCAAACCCCGAGAAACAGCAGATATTGACAAAATAGTGCGTGCGGAAATTCCTGACTCAAGAAATGAAAAATTATATGAATTGGTAAAGCGTCATATGGTCCATGGCCCTTGCGGTGCTCTCAATAAAAATTCTATTTGTATGACTGATGGTAAATGTAAAAAAAAACTTTTCAAAAGATTTTGTGCCAGAAACAATTGACAACTTCAATGGATTCCATTATATAGAAGAAGAGACGATGGAAAAACTATTGTGAAGAATGTTAAAGGCCACAACGTGGAAGTGGATAATCGTTTTATTGTGCCTTATAACCCGTTTTTATTATTCTATTTTGAAGCACACATTAACGTTGAAGTTTGTGCTACCGTTCAAAGCATTAAGTACATTCATAAATATGTCTATAAAGGCCATGATTGTGCAAGCATACAGATCGTTGCAGCTGATGGTACAGTTAATCATGACTAAGTGACCGCATATTTAAACACTAGATATGTAAGTTCAAGTGAAGCTGCTTACAGGATATTTTCATCCCCAAAGCATGAACAATCACATTGCATAGTAAGACTGCCAGTTCATTTACCAAACGAACAGCAAATTTACTTCCATGATAAAGCCACCGAAGCTCGTCTTCGAGCAGAACTTAAAAACACAGAACTGATGGAATGGTTTAATCTAAACAAAGACGCTGAGAACAAGTCTCCATATATTTACCCTGAAACACCTATTTATTATTGTTGGCACAAAAATAAGTGGATTTGGAAAAAACTGGTAAGACGTACTTAAGTCATAGGAAGAATGTATAATGTAGCCTACCTCATTTGGAAAGTGAGCGATATCATCTTCGAATACTACTTCTACACGTAGCAGGTGCCACAAGCTTCAATGATCTCAAATCCTACAATGGAAAAGAGTGCTCTTTTAAGGGAGCAGCTTTTGAAAGAGGGTTACTACAAGATGATAATGAGTGGCATCGTTGTCTTCTAGAGGCGTCATCTTTTCAAATGCCATCACAATTAAGGCAATTATTTGCTTACATTTGTGTGTTTCAACGACCATCTAATGTACAGCAGTTGTGGGAAAGCTTTAAAGATTTCATGAGCCAAGATTATAGTCTGCATAGTGAAAAAGAGATAGCATATCACACGAGTCTTCGAGATATAGATGACACATTAAAAATTCATGGATACAGCCTGACTGTATTTAACTTACCAGCTTGCAATGAAGTAAGATTTTCCATGGGTAATAATATCAACCCTAATATAGATCTTGATTCCATGTTAGAAAGTGCCAACGATGAACAAACGTTTATAATTAACGAAATTTTAAGTGCAATTATTTTAAGTCCAACAAGAAACAGTTGAAAAATGTAATGCATACTTTATTGATGGCCCAGGTGGTACTGGGAAAACATTTGTCTATCAGTTTCTGATTCATAAGTGTTATAATTTAGGGTTGGAGGTGATTTCAGTTACTTGAACTGGGATTGCAGCTATGCTTTTACCAAACGGCCGTACTGTTCACAGTAAGTTCAAGTTACCTTTAATTTTAAACGAAACATCTGTGTCATCAATGAAACCTAATAGCAAAGCAGCTGCTGAGATTAGAAATTCAAAATTAATTATTTGGGATGAGGCATCCATACATACACTCATTAATGTGTGTTGATAGACTTCTTAAAGATATTATGAATAATGACATTCATTTTGGAGGTAAAGTGATTGTTCTAGGAGGTGACTTCAGATAAGTCTTACCAGTTAGTACCTCATGCTTCAAGGCAAAGAATTGTTCAAAATTGTATAAAATTCTCCCCACTTTGGTCAAAATTAAATATTTTTAAATTACACAAAAGAATGCAAGCAAAAGAAGAACATAAGTTTTGTGAATTTTTATTAAATATTAGAAATGGACACTATCCTTCAATTAAAAATTCTACCTATCCAAATTCAACTCAACTTCCTTCTTGCATTCTTACAGACAAAGGCATAGTCACAGAGATTTTCGGTAGCCAAATTTTACCTCTTGATGAAATTAAAAAAACTTTCAAAGGTTGCAATCCTTGCTCCGAAAAATGAACACTGCGACGACATTAATTCAAGGGTTTTAAGCCTTTTACCTGGACCATCAAAATTATACACAAGTGTAAATAATTTGATCATGGAAGAAGAAAAAGAAGTTCTTCAGTTCCCCTCAGAATTTTTAAACAGCCTGGAGTTGAGTGGTTTGCCTCCTCACAATTTAATTTTGAAAGATGGTGCTATTGTTATGTTATTAAGGAACATTAATGTTACTCAAGGTCTTCTAAATGGTACCAGAATGGTGGTGAAGAAAATGAACGAAAGCAGTTTAATTTTAGAATTCATTGATGGCAAAAATATGGGAGAAACCGCTTTAATACCAAGAATAGACCTTATACCATCTGATGCAACCCTACCATTTGAATTCAAGAGAAGGGAATTCCCTATTAGACTAGCTTTCTGTATGACTATAAATAAAGCCCAAGGGCAAACATTAGATCGAGTACGGATTTATTTACCCCAGCCTGTTTTTAGCCATGGACAATTTTGTATGTTGCTATGTCTCGAGTCTGTTCTTTTAATGATCTAAAAATTCAAATTGTGCCAAAAAGTGACATAACAGCAAATATTGTTTTTAAGGAAGTTCTTTAAAAGTGTTTTTGTAAATATTTATTTATTATTGATTTAATGGACATTATATTTTACATAAATTAACAGACTTTAGTTTAAAAGCATAAATATTTAAACAATTGAACATTGGACATACACAGCAAAACCAAATTGGAGAGTTAAATTGAAGTTACAACCATATTCTGTACAAGGAAAATAATTTAAGTACATCATTCAATTAAAAAATTTAAATGAAACTTAAAATTAAGTGTATAAGAAAAAGTATGTATATAAATAATTACATTAATCAATAACTAAACAGATAAATAAATATTTTCATTACTATTTTATATTATTTTTTTATATATAATTAGAATCTATCTATATATTTAAAGCCGTAAGGAAAAAACCTTTGGACAGTTTATTTATAAAGGAAAATACAATGTTTTTCAAGGTAGTTGGCAACTGTATTACTTATGCAAGGTAATGGTTTTTTCTCCTTTCTTTCCTATATGTATTGATAATATACCAAAAAATTAAATTAAGTACGTGTATAAAATATTAGTTAAATTCACTGATTGTTGAATCTATTTTTTATTCTTTAACTTTGCTACAAGAAAAATATTTGGAAGGCAATAGCATTTTAAAAAGTACATTTTATACATGTTTCGCACCATCTGCCTAGCGCTCCACTTACCACGAATGGAGCTGTATCCGCCGAGTATCGACGGGCAACAACTATCTATATATTTTAAGTTAGTCCTGGACTGAACCCAAATAAATAATGTTTATTGTTATTTCAGTAATCAGCTGTAGTCTCTAATATATCCATCAACAGTTTATTTCAAATTTTAAATCAATTATTAGTATTTCTAATCTTTCCACACCGGGTTACAACAGGGAGTTTAGGGTGGCGGGGGTTGGCGTGCAGAGCATGCAGGGGTCTCCACTAGTTAAAATAATATATCAAACTTTGTTTTTTACAAATTTCCTTTATTAAGCCTGATTTTTCTTTCAGAAAGCTTTGGAGCACTTTTATATACAATTTAAGATTCTTGTATATTACAAGAATTACAATAATAGGTTTAAATATATACAAAATGTGAGTTTTAACTCTTTATCTCGGGTTAAAGGATCCTGGCTATTAAAAATGCAATCAGAGACATAATATATACAAACTTATGACTAAACAGAATGAAATATATTTATATGCTAATGAGTTTTACAAATTATGGATAAATAGTTTTTTAGTTCTTTATATGAATTGATTTTAATTTGGAGAATAGAAGTTTATAACTGTTCGCAAAATGGTGATCACTGTTTTTTAATGGTAATGAAATTGGTTTGATATTACTTTGTAGGAAGTTCAAATAGTTCTATACTATATTAGTTGATTTGATATACTTCTTGATAGTAATACTAATTGTTTTATTAACTGCTTCTATCTTCCTTTTGTTTTATTTAAATATTTCTCTATTATTCTTATATATTAATTAATACTTCTGAAATACAACTTTTCAATGTGGGACCTCAAACCCAATACCAAATTATAGTTCAACAATTACCGCTTAGCGTAAGGTAATGCCTTGCTGAGTACAGTTAACGTTCGTTTTTCATACTTCTTTACAAGGTGGCAGTCTGGGTTGGTCACGTACTCCAAAATATTTTTAAATGTTTTGTTCTGTTAATTAATTCCGAATATTTTATTGTTTATACACTGCTTATATACATTTTACACTTTATTCTATTCACTTTGTCCGAAATTCATAATAATTGTTTGCTTTTACAAGTTTGTATATAATATAATTCAACATAGACATTTTGGTAATGATCGCAATTTGAAAACAGCTGTTCTTTATATCTACGATTTTGTTTTTTAACACACTGCATCTATCTATGGGTATCATAGTTCTCATTTGATTAAACTATTTCGTTTATAATCGCCTTTCAATTTTATAACTTACTATTTTATTTAATAAAACATACATTTCTTATTTACATTTAATTATTATTACAATTTATATACTACATTAATAAAACTATACGCTAAAACAATTCTATTTATGGACGTTTTCATGTCACATAGGCTTTGCCTATTTATAAGTAAATTTGGTTTGTATGATTTAAAAAGGTAAGTTTTACTTTAATTAGTTTTAGTTAGTTATAAAAAGTGAATTTATCGTTAATTATTTATTATATAAGACTCCCTGAATTTAATTTGATTCTATTTAACATGTTTTATTAAAATGATAATTTTGAGGTTAAATAAATAGCCTATCTTATTTTTCTACTTCTAGATTTAACCAGGACCCTTTAGTTCCTTATATTAACATTAATATCATATCCCAACTGGGTTAAAATGTTACAACTGTCCTCAAGGAAGAAAATATTAACTAGGTTCGACGAAAAGATTGAAACTAAACTTGCAGAATTTAAGAATCAGATTTTAAGAAATCAAAAGGAATTAGAGAAAGATATTAAAGAAACATGTCAGGAATTGGAGGACAAACTTAGTAAGCAAAATGATATTACCAAAACAGAAATTGTAAACTTGAAGTTAGATATAAATAAACAGATAAATAGCTTAGATCAAACTGTTGATCATAAAATTATAGAAATGGGAAAGAATTTAGATAGATTTGGTATAAGGTTAAATGAAACAGAGGAAAGTGTTAGAAAAAATTAAAATAAGGGTGGTAATCCACAAATTCTATATGCTAGTTGTGAAAACACAAATAATTCAAGTGTACCTAAATTTGATGGGAAATCAAATAACCCTATCAAGTATTTGAAACAGATAATAAGATATATTGAGAAAATTCAGGAAAAGGGAGTTAGAGAAAATAGGGAAATGAAAACAATTAGAGAAATATTAGATTTATCAATGGATGGAAACGCAGCTAGGTGGTGGCAAATAGTTAGAGAGGATATAGAAGATATAGAGACATTTAAAGAAAGAATGCTTGAGAAATATTGGAATGATGAGGTACAGAACGGGATTAGAAACAGATTAGAGGTAGAAAAGTACAGAAGGGATGGTAAATTAAGTAGGGCAGAATATTTTATTGAAAAAGTTATAGTCATGCGAAATTTAACTCCGACACCATCTGAAGACGAAGTAGTACGGAGATTATAGCTAGACATTTCGATGATAAAGTTAGAGATGCACAACGAGTACAGAAGATTACTTCTATTAGGGACATGGAAAGATTTTTAAATGAAGAGGACATCGAAGAGAAAAATGAAACAATTAAAAGAAACGAACAAGGCAAAATTTTAGACAAACTGAAAGTGAATTTAAATTTAGACCACAATACAAGGATAGGAACACACAACCAATTAGAAATAACAACAATAGTAATTTTAATAGTTTTGGACAATTTAATAGCAGAAATAACACATATAGGCCAACGTATAGGGAAAACAGTTTTCAAAATAGACCACCGTACCAAGGAAATTTTAACAGGGAACAGTATAGGCCAAGGAACAAAAACATACCTAACAGATTTACACCAAACAGTCCGCCTAGACACAACATGGTACAATTTCGTAGAAATGCAGAACATAGGGAAAAAGAAAACAGTAAGGCAATAAATATGATTAGGGCAGAACCAGAACAGAGGGAAGAAGTAATTTGTACAACAACCCAGGCTTTAAACTAGAAAGCACTGGAACGTCATGTAAGATTGAAAATTATGATGAGGGTAAAATCAAAGAGGTAAAAGAAGATATTCCAGTGCGACAAGTAATAGACGACAAATTTAGAAAGCAGGATAGGCCTAAGCCAAAAAGTGAAATAGTGATAACCACAGTATTATGTGATAAAGATTTTTTCAGAATGTGACAAGGAGGAGAATACAGCCATAGGAAATAATAAATATGAAAATAATAGTCCAGAAATTGAAATGCAGTTAGGAGAAATTAAAATAAAAGGTTTAATAGACACAGGCAGTAACACAAGTTGTATACAAAAGGAATGGTTTGAACAAAATAAGATTAGGTTAGGTAGATATGAAGAGTTACCTGTAGTAGGATTAAATGTTGTAACGGCAACAGGAAAAAGGAGTCGACGTATAGAAAGTATCATAATGTTAAACTTACAGTTAGAAGAAATATCATGTGCAATACAATTTTTAGTAGTACCAGATTTGTTACGAGAAGTGATCATGGGCATGGATAGTATAAAGGAATTGAAAATGAGATTGAACTTCGACGAAAATAATATAATGATTAATTATGGATAGTAAGAATGTAAAATTAAAATGGATAAAGAAAGTAACGACGGAATTAGAAATGAAATAGTAGGGCAGGAATACGGTATATTGGAAATAAATAAATATTATGATAACTGGACAAGAAATGAAAAAATCAACGACATAAAAACTTACGAGGTAACTACCAAAAACAATAACCAAATTACAGAAGAAACTATTCGGAAAGAAGTAAGCAAAATTGAATTATTAAGCCAAGCACAGAAAAAACAATTAGGCGACATTTTAGTTAGATACAAAACCGTTTTTTCTAAACAACCTGGACAATGTAACTGCTATAACCATGAAATTCAAATTAAAGACAATAAATTTTTCTTTCAAAAAAGCAACCTAATACCTTTAAAATATCAAGAAAAGGTTCATATAGATATACACAGAATATGTTGAAAGAAGACATTATAGAAGAGAGCAATAGCCCAAACATAAATCCAATTGTGGTAGTCATAAAAAAGAATGATGAGGTTAGGTTATGTTTAGATGCTAGGTGAATCAATGAATTGATAATTCCTGATTATCAATGTAATAGAGGGATAAATGAGATCTTGAGCAAGGCAAAGGCTACAGAATGGTTAACTACTATCGACCTGACAAACAGTTTTTGGCAGATTCCATTGGAAGAAAATTCAAGACAGTATACACGGCCTTCCAATACAGAGGTAGGGTGTACCATTTTAAGGTAACACCGTATGGCCTATCGACGTCATTAGCAACTCTAGTAAGGGGACTACACCACATCATGAATGATGAAATCGAAGACTTTACGATGATGTATGTGGATGATTTAGTGTGCATGTTGGATAGTTTTGAAAAACACTTATTACATTTAGAAAAAATATTTAGAAAATTTATATCTGCGAACATGACAATAAAATTTGAGAAATCCATTTTTTGCAGAAAAGAAATTCCATTTTTAGGTTTTAAATTGACAACTACAGGTTTAATAGCAGACGATGAGAAAGTTAAAGCAATTCAAAATTTTCCATCTCCAAAAAGTCATAAGCAAATGAAAGCATTTTTAGGCCTAGCTGATTTTTATAATAAATTTGTCAACAAATATTCAGATTTAGTAAAACCACTACTACATCTAACATCGAAGAAAGTAAAATTCAAATGGACAGAGGTAGAGGAGGAAGCGTTTAAAAATTTAAAAGAAGTATATTTCTACACACAGTTATGTTGAGACACCCGGACCAGAATAAAACGTTTGTGTTGCAGACAGATAGTAGCAACTTTGCAATAGGAGGACACCTATATCAAATACAGGATAATGGGGAAAAATGAGCCATTATGTTTATGAGTAGAACTTTGAAAGGACCAGAAATTAATTATTTTACGACGGAGGAGATGCTAGCTATTTTATTCTGTCTACAAAAGGCAAGAACACTAATTTTAGGACACAAGATTAAAATTATTACCGATCATCAAGCTTTAACGTTTATAAAGAAATGTCGATTACTAAACTCAAGATTGTCTAGATGGATACTCCTAATCCAGGAATATGACTTCGAAATCGAACATTGTAAGGGAGTTGAAAATATTGTAAGCGACACTCTAAGTAGAAATCCATGCGATATAAGAAATGAAAATTTAGAAAATGAAAACCAAAAAATTATTTTAGCCCATTTAGAAAGAATTGTAGATCAAAATTTTATGCAAAATTTAAGAAATTTAAACATTGAGCAACAAGAAATCGTAGAAACTAAAGCCATAATCGATAATATTCAAAATTATGAAAACTTGTATAAATTAAAAGAAGGAATACTATTCAGGAAATGTAGAGAAAATTGGAAAATCGTAATACCACAGAATTTAATATATATAAATTAGTAATAGCATGCCATGAATACTATTTACATTGTGGTGTTGCTAAATGCACAAAAATGATACAAGAAAACTTTACTTTTGGGAAAATGAATAAACAAATAAAAAATATAATTAAAGTATGTGATATAATGTAACTAATTATTTTCTAATAGCCCACTCGTGGTGCCAATTTTATAATGTTAAGTGTTGTGTACGTTGTATCCTTCCGCATTTATCGTCGAATATAAAATAAACAGAGACGCTATGAAATGGATTTATACATCATTTATTGACTTTAACAAATCTCGGGTTTATTTTTACAATTGGGTTGCCGGCTAGCTGGTTGTGAGGTTTTTTTAAGTTTAGTTTTACAGTATTTAACAAGAACAAATAAATATTTAATAACTATTAACAAAATGAACACTAACTTAATCTAGGTTTATGCTAATGAAAGATGATTGATTTTAACTTGTGACGTGATTGAAATGGTTTACAATTTTGGACTTAAGATTAAAATAAATGGTTAATTAAAATTTCTGAATGGTTGAAGAAACAGTGACGATTAGTTGATTCCAGTAGTTTAGGTTTAGACGCTTCAATGTGAGGAAAATATGGAAGTCTGGTGTGAAGAAGGATGTAAACTGGAATAAACTCACCAAATTGACTGGATGTAGGTTTAATAATTATGTACAAGATATACAAACTGTTCAATTTATATTTTTTTTTCTGGTGGTAACTTTTATATGTAGTTTATTCTAACACTTATTAAAATTCAGTTTGAGCTGTGCACACACTGGACTGTTACTCAAGTTGCTGCCATAAAACTCCTTACTCTCTCAAAATCACCTTTTTCTTCCTCCTTCCTCTAACAATTTTCTTCTTCTCATTTCTCAACCTTGTAAATCATTTTTATTGGTTATTTATATTGTCCTAAATAAACTTAATACTATATGGGTTTACAAACATGGTGAATGATTTTATATTAATGTTTGAAATGGAATGTGAAGGTAATGGACTATGAGTATTTTTATTAGTGCTATCAGGGATTGGTGGTTAATGAAATGATCCCTGATATGATGTATCTTCTGTTTAGTTTATATATCGAATTTTGGTACCATTACAGTGAGTTATGTCAAAAATGCAAGCCAACTAACCAGACAAATTTTGGAGAAATGAAAAGCATTAAAACCAGTAGACCAAATGACCAAATTTCGATTGATTTTTATGGACCTTTACCAACAGGAGCAGGAGGTGTCAAGTATTTTTTATTTGTTGTTATGGACACGTTTTCAAAATTTGTACAAGCATATCCACTAAAGAGGGCAACAACCATAAGTGCTATTAAGAGTATTGAGGCATACACAACTAAATATGGCAATGTGAATAGAGTGCAGTCAGACCACGGGACACAGTTCACCAACAAACGATGGACTAAGTACTTAACAGATAAGAACATTACACCTATATATTCACCTGTTAGACGACCTAATAGTAACATGGTAGAACGTATTCACAGAGAAATTAACGTCGTAACACTGATTCGTTTAAATAAAACTACGATATCACTGTTGACACACTTTATTTAACTCAAATCGCATACAATGCTACAAATCCAAACAGTCACAACTATCTTTTTTTACTTTGTATTATTACAACTAAGAACATTTTTTTTTTTACATATCACCATAGTAACGAAATGAATAACCATAAAATAGACATTAATAATGGTAGACTGATATCGTATGTTTAACCTATGGATCTATCTGGCATTTTCTAGGCTAGGCTAACATGAACTTATATAAGATAATAGAAAAAAGAAAACAAACAAAAAAATAAACATAGGCCTAAATTTTAATTAGAGTTTCAATTGCGAACAGGTTATGTTTTCTTTTAATTACATTTCAATAACCCTTGCATGTACTGCATCAATACTCCCCCCCATAACCCTGCGACACATTGAAACTCTTCACAAACCTTCCGGTCCGAAGGACCATACTACAACCTAACATACAGCGACATAAATTATAAAAATACATTATCTTCTTATTTTCTGGGCCGGAGATTGTATCCATGTCCCTGCTCTTCCTCCGTTTCTGGGCTGTCTGAAGCGTCGCTTCCAGTCCCGGAAAGATTAACCGTTCGGAGTGGTTGTTCCAGTGGTTTCAGCTCAGCAGCGTGCACCTTGACTGGAGGATTGGTCTTCAGTTCGTAAATGCCCTCTCCAAGTTTTCTTGCGACAGTGTAAGGCCCCAACCATTTGGGTGCCAGACCTGCATGGAAACCTTTGGCCTTGTTGCTGAGTACGTGGTTTCATCTCATTACCAGTTGACTGGGTTGTAGCTCTTTTTCTTCTTTGACATTTATAGCTTCAGCCCGTCTCAGTGTGCGTTCCGCTGCTTTTGTCTACATTTGCCGACCCTGTTGTTGTTGGGCGGAATACCACTGTTCCACTGTTTGCTGGTTGTTGTTAGTCGTAGCCGGTAGACTCCAATCACCAATGCGACGTATCGGTCGACCCAAGAAAAGTTCTGCTGGTGAATAGCCGGTGACGCGATTGGTTCTCTGTCGCAAGGCGAGTAATGACTGGGGTAGATGTTCGTCCCACTTCTTGTGTGGTTTGTCGACTAGAAGAACTCGTAGCATTCTCTTCAGTTCTTGATTTCGTCGTTCAGTAGGGTTGGCTTGAGGGTGGTAGATTGGAGTTGTCCAATGTTCGATATTCCATTGGTATAACGTTTGCTTCCAGAGTCGAGAAGTGAATTGACTGCCATTATCGGAGAGCAGACACCTAGGATACCCATATCGACTGAAGACTTCTGTACGCAGGAGATGTAATATGCGACTTGATGTGGCTTCTGGTATGGCGAAGGCTTCTACCCATCTGGTGAATAAATCGGTGACAACCAAGATGTTAGTTTTACCCCGAGATGTGCAGGGGTATGGACCCATGATGTCGATGGCAAGTACCTCCCATGGTTGATGGGGCTGTCGACCACGTGACGTTGTATTCGGTTTCTGATTGGTTGCCTTAGTGCGAGCGCAGATGGAGCACGATCTAACATATGCTGCGATGTCTTTCTTCATAGCCACCCAGAAAAATCGCTGATGGATCGAATGGTATGTTTCTTCTCGGCCGGGGTGTACTGCTTCCGTGTTGTCATGGTACTTTTGGAGCACTGAGTTGACGTAAGCTTTTGGAAGGACTGTAACTGGTGACTGGTTAGCGAACTTTGACACGTAGACAAGAATACCATCTTGTAGCCGTAAGTTCTATGTGACCAACCCAGACTGCCACTTTGTAAAGAAGTATGAAAAACGAACGTTAACAGTACTCAGCAAGGCATTACCTTACGCTAAGCGGTAGGGGTGCCCACAGCATGGTTTGATGGCGCAAGTTGCGCCATGAGAATTTTTGGGGGGGAATCAATTTTTGGAGTGTTTTTCACAGTTTGGGGGGTAATTTTCATATGTTCCTGATTAAAATCAATATAAAATATGAAAATTTGACGATTCCCCCCAAGAAATTAGGAGATAATCTGTTGTTTCTATGTGTTAAAAATCTCCAATTATTCGTGTGAAAGTGCCGTATTATTAACAGCCAGGCAATTCGACTACTACTGCTTGTAGTGCAATGTAGAGACGAGCCGATAGAGGGTGCCGCGTGTGGTGTAAACAAAGTATAAACATATTATAGACATGTATAGCATTGAGAGCCTGCCAAGGTCATTCTGCAAACAACTGCCTTCCCTCTCACAACAGTCCCAAAACCATGGTGTAAAACGGTGTAAATAAATAAGGGGTGCTACTCAGAAAGACGAGTTTAGGACGGATTCAGTGCATTTTATCAGATGACGTCACGGCTCGAATTAAAAATGCAGCCTTTCGTCCAAACTGCGTTTGCGCATAAATCATCAAGAAATGTCTTACAAAGTGTATATTTTTTGTTTCTATATGAAACGTGCTTTCCAACAAGTATGAGTTTAACGATACAAATATGAAATTTACCATACCGAATTACCTTTATTTTATGCTCTTTAGATTGGGGATTTTGAAAATGACGTGAAATAAATAGTAAAAAAACTTTCCCACTACACATAAATAAAGTGTAGAAGAAGTTATTATTAGAAATAATTTGCATATTATTAGAAATATTCGTCTAAATTCAAATAGGGTTAAAGGTTGAATATTTTCTAACTTCAATATCAAATTTACATCGTTATAAACTATGTTTAGTTAGCTTTAAAACGATAACAAATTCATCATTTTTAAATGAGCCGAAGTGAGTGAACAAGTTTGTCTTGACGTCTAATCAAAGAAAAAAACTTCTGTTCAAATCATAAAAAAAATCCAATGAAAGTAGTATTACTATTCACTTTTTTTAAACTGTATTGCTTGTTTCTTTTTGGATGGAAATCACTTTCTTCATTTGTATGGTTGTCCATTTTACATATATTGCAGTTGTATTTTCGGAAGAAAAATCTGTTTGATGTATTATTATTTATTTATTTTACTTGTGTAGTTTTGTCCTACATTATTTTGAACATTGTTCTTATATTCATTTTTTGACCCTTGAGTCCAAAAAAGTGGTTTTTACAAATTGTTTGTATGTATACAAAGCTAGAGCGAAAACTATTCGATCGATTTCAAACAAATTTGCACCAGACATGTCAAGTAGGCCTGTATAGATGCACGAAATCGGGTTTAACAATTTTGAAAAACAACCCCCTTTTTGGCCAAAAAATCAGTTAGGGTATTATTTTGTTTATAAAATAAAAACGGCTCTAACGATTTTGATAAAATTTGGCTTATTTGCAGCCCTTAATGTACCCTACCACATGCAGAAAACCGTATCTTTCTAAAAATTCTTGTATAGCTAATAATAATAATAATAACAACTAATTTTTAGAGGATTTTTTGGCCAAAAAGGGGGTTGTTTTTCAAAACCTTTTTCGTGCATCTATACAGGCCTAATTAACATGTTTGGTGCAAATTTGTTCGAAATCGATCGAATAGTTTTATCTCTAGCTAATAATAATAATATTTATTAGTTAATCTCCTAGTTTAAAATCAAATCACCTACCCCTCCTACAAAAATGAAGTCACTGTGAATCTGTTTAATAATTTAAATATGTTTGTGAGAAAGTATGTGCCAGTTTCTGGTACCGTTTATTTGAAATGTGTTTGTTTTATAACCTTTCTGTTGTATATTTAACCCTAATGTGTGTACAATTTCCGTAAGTTGCTCTGTCATGGTTTTAATGGTTTAAAATTGTCTATTTCCCGTGCTATTGTGGTTTTCCGTGATTCTTAAGTATTTTTTGGTGATTTAGGTTTTTTTTTTTTTGAAAAAGTTGTTCAATTTTCCTTAGATTCTTTGGTCTAGTGTTCTATTCTCCATTGTTATTATTATATGTTCGCAAATTTCAGGTCTTAAACCCTGTATTACATGTGCTATTATTTGGTTGTCTTCGACGTTATGGTATGTAATTAATAGATTGATTTGTGATTTGGCTGTCCATCCGTAAGCCACTTCTTATCTGGATATAAAAGTAA
>JAGFPH010000429.1:426176-455646 GCA_018207615.1 Philaenus spumarius | reverse complement strand
TTTGGCTGTCCATCCGTAAGCCACTTCTTATCTGGATATAAAAGTAAGTGTATCTTCAGATGGTAAGCCGTGATATTGGGATGGTTGATCTAAGGGTATTTTCTCTTTCCTCTCCATTTCAGTGTTCGTTTTCGGTTTTTATTTTATTTGGGTGTTGTCTTGCTTCTTCGTAGATGTGTTCGTTTTTCCTTTGATTGGACCATTTGAAATTTTGAAAGATCACATTTGAAATTTTTTGTGACATCTCATGATTTTGTTCAGTGATATATTGTTCGATGAAATTTGACCTGGTACTTCCGTTTTGACTTCCATTTGCTATCGGGTTAAGGTATGTTGTGATTGAAGCGACTGGTGCGAGCATAGCTCTGCAATGATTGCCGCCAGACTGTTGTTGTTATTGAAGCGATTATTCTACCAGTCGCCCGTTCATAACAAGGCCATTTTGAACCACAATGCAAAGCAGGCGCCCGCGATTATCGCAACGTACCTTTACATCTAACGCGTCTGGCCTGTTAGTTTTATTCCATTAAGTTCTTTTGAAATGTATTTGATATTATTAATTATTATTAGTTATGTTTTGTTATTTATTTTAAAATCTTAATTTAGGGTATTTGTGTTTACCCCAATACTTACATTTTGTAAAAACTTTTCAATCAAAGTCTAATTTTATCAAAATAATATTAAAACAATTTTATTTTCACTTAATTTTGTGTTGCATGAAATATCATTTATTTGTATTATGTTTTTGTATTCTTCCAAATCGGTTAAGTACCTACTACTGATCTTCAAAATGTATTGTAGTTTTTTATTGTTATTTTCTTACAACATTTTCTTAATTATTATCAATGAATGTAAATTTATTTTTGTAT
Source organism: Philaenus spumarius (assembly GCA_018207615.1). Lineage (NCBI taxonomy): Eukaryota > Metazoa > Arthropoda > Insecta > Hemiptera > Aphrophoridae > Philaenus > Philaenus spumarius. Next base: position 454,777 of record JAGFPH010000429.1, on the reverse strand, counting down.
TTTTCAACTATATATTACTTTTTTTATTAAATTCGAATAGCTAGTTTAATACTTTAACATGTTACATTACATACGACTACCACCAATAACAAGGATTTCTTTTTCACCAAGCATTAGAGGTTAAAGAACTTACTTAATATTATGTTGTCTTCTGCTACTTTCAAAAGTAGTAATGTGTTGTTTTTGTTAATAAATCTTACTGAATTCGTGTATTTGTATTATTTTATAAATTACGTAGAGCCTGCTTTTTTCCATAAACATATTTTTATGAAAAACTTTAATAAGTTATTGGATTTAACTGTAAACTTTAAGTTACCTAATGGCTTGTTTTCAGAGAATAAAATAACACTTTTAAGAAAAGAAAAAACAATTATGCGTATTTAAGTTTTTTTTTTTTTTTTTGCTAAAGTGGCATAAAATGTCTAGGTACTTTATTTTGGAGAGGGAACCCACAGACAGGTTTTGGGGGGATTTGCGCCATAGGCTTTGGGGGGGATGGGCACTCCTGCTAAGCGGTAATTGTTGAACTATAATTTGGTACTTGGGTTTGAGATCCCATATTGTAAAGTTGTATTTCAGAAGTCCTAATTAATATATAAGAAGAATAGAGAAATATTTAAATAAAACAAAAGGAAGATAGAAGCAGTTAATAAAACAATAAGCATTACTATCAAGAAGTATATCAAATCAACTAGTATAGTATAGAACTATTTGAACTTCCTACAAAGTAATATCAAACCAATTTCATTACCATTGAAAAACAGTGATCACCATTTTGTGAACAGTTATAAACTTCTATTCTCCAAATTAAAATCAATTCATATAAAGAACTAAAAAACTATTTATCCATAATTTGTAAAACTCATCAGCATAGCCTACATATATTTCATTCTGTTTAGTCATAAGTTTGTATATATGTCTCTGATTGCATTTTTAATAGCCAGGATCCTTTAACCCGAGATAAAGAGTTAAAACTCACATTTTGTATATATTTAAACCTATTATTGTAATTCTTGTAATATACAAGAATTTTAAATTGTATATAAAAGTGCTCTAAAGCTTTCTGAAAGAAAAATCAGGCTTAATAAAGGCAATTTGTAAAAAACAAAGTTTGATATATTATTTTAATATAGGCTATAACATTTATATAAATTGATAACTTAATTTGGTGGCCAAAATGAATTAAAAAGCATAAATATGTCAATAATAAATTAACATAGGCTAGGCCTATAAATGAATGTCAAAGTTAACTAAAATCCTAGAGTTTAAAATAACCATAAGTAACTTAAATAAATAATTATGAAGTAAGCATTATTAGATAAACAAAAGTTAAATTAATTAAAACCTACCTTATATATTTATACTTACCTAATTAAATAAACAATTTGTTAATAACATTGGTAAGATAACCTAAAATACAAACATTGTAAATATTTTGATGTAACTTTATTTCATGGTAGTATAATATAGATATAAATGAATTTGTGAAACTAGGTTGAGTTAAGAATCTGTTTGATAAAAAGGGAATAGTGAAATAAATATTTTATATTATGGTAGTGGTTACAATGAACAAAACTATTTTAAACTGAACTAAAAAATATGAAATGAATATACCAAATATTAAATCGAGATGGACCACACAACAGCTGTTCCAATGCAAGTCAGAAATTGCAAATCGATGAAATAATAAATTATATAAAATATATAAAGTGTAAAGAACTAAAGAAACTATTTAATTTATGTAAAAATATGGAAAATTATCACCAATTATAATGGTAAAACAAGTTTAAAAAATTTAGTGAAAAAAAAGGTGAACATGTTTAAAAAAAATATATGTTTTATATAAAACCAATACCGTTGTAAAGACAAATCACAGACTTTTAGTAAGTGAGGCAGTTGAACCCGGGAGAACAATTGAAAAAATTCCATTCTTTAAAATCAGTACCAGTACAGATTTTGTCAGTATTACACGTATTTTATGTTTGTGGAACAATCATATTTACAGTAATTCTATATTGAAGAATATAAAAATCAAATAGAAGAGGATTGCAAGTATATTTGTATAATAATATGTCGATTTGAAATAAACCACAGAATTTGAGGTAATAATAATCCATTTCATTTGTAACAAGGAGAAACTACAAAATTTAACTTAATATCTATGTGAACTGTATAAATTTTTGAATTCTAAAATAATATTTGAAATTAATTTGAACTTTAATTTTAATTTAAGAACCAATTTATGTATATAGTTATAAAAATTATACTGATTAAAATTACATATCAAATAGAGGCCACCAACCCATGTAAAGAACCCGAGATAAGAGTTAAGAGCTAAATATCTGTAAAACTAATTGCAAGACGATATTAAGAAAGTAAAAAAATATTAAAAGAAATTGAACATTTAATGTGTTTCATATTCTTATAGTAGAGATACTAGTTTTAGTAATATAAGCCTAATTAAGTTTTGAAGTAATATTAATTTGAAAAAAAAGTAATATTATAAGGCCTAGCCTAATAATTAGTTATAGAGACAAATCTTATAAAAAAGTAACAGTATAATACCATCGTGTATTATATTACGTATGTACGAAAGTGCTTGGGTTGCATGCAAGTGTATAGAGCAGAGAGAAATGAATATAGTCTATGGATGTATATGTTTGTGTGTATATCAGTGTCTGATTGTGCATGTGTGTATTTATGTGTGAATGTTAACATTCAATTCACATGTCACCAATTACCATTTCGTTGATTAAACAAATACATGATTATTTTCATTGTAAAATATAACTAGTTACATTTTAAGTGTGTATTTCTTTGTTTGTTTTAACAATAATAGTACAAAGCCTATTTCAAAACCAAAAGTAAGCTAGATTACATTGTTTGATTTTTTTATTTATTTTTAAAAGTTGGGTTATGATTTTTAGTAATATTTAATTAATATTAATATTTGTAATTATTAATAATAATTTGTATTATTATTTTCTTATATTTATAACCAAAACCTTATCAAACCCAGGCCACCACAATATTTGGTTAACCTCAAAATGTTACAACTTATAGACTAACAAATTTGTAATCTATTATATACTATTAATAATCATAAAAGATGTGGATTGAAGAGTTCCGTAGAAGACGTGCTGTTGGTAAATGTTTCTGGTATAAATTGCTTTAGAAGGTCAGAAGTCACATATAAGTTTGTAGTGCTAGAGAGTGTGTAAGTAAGCATGAGGCAGGAAAGACCTTATGCTTACTTTATATATATATAATTGTTATAATAAGTATATATACCTTATATATAATTGTTACCTTATAATATAACAAAAATTTTGAAATGTATTTTGTTACAACAGGTCCAGTATTAAAGCTACCTACTAATTTCATACCTATCGTTATCGCACGCATCCAAGAAAGGTTTAATGCAGTGTTCGTTCTCATCATGTTCAAGGTCATACAGTTCTTGTACTGAAAGTTGACCATCAGAATTAATATCCAAGTGTTGAAACATCCAACGCACTTCTCCCTTGCAACTGAAAGGGAATCTTCCACCTGAAACAGATTAAATATGTAAGTAAACTAAGTTTCAATAAATAGTCATTATAACCTAGAAACCTTCTAAAGTGTGTTTGTTCTTAGTTATATCCCGATGTCAATATTATAAAAGTACTGGTAGCAGAACAGCCAGTTTCATAATGTAGCGACCCCTGTTAGGTTGATTTAGAAGAAAGTACCTATGCATTAGTTACAATGGTGCAACTTCCAACTTCATGGTTCATAGATTCTGTGTCAGTGTGGAATTAAATTGTGCAACATTCTGGCAGTCACTTTTTTATCTACCAAATAACTGCCGGAATATACACTTCCAGACTGATACATAAAATAATGTATAGGTGGAAAATCTTAGTCGAGTTTGTTAATGAGTGGAAACTCAAAACTTTTTCCTTATACCTAAGGAGTAGAGGCAAGTTTTTTAAAATATTGCAAACTTTATATAGTTATTATAACTTCTAACAACAGTAACAGTAAATTTGATGAACCGTTAGCTTAAAAGGCAGAAAAATATGGGTTGAAGAAAAGTTATTGTAAACCTTTTACCTATTATCTAAATCCTTTGTAAGAAACAATTTTTAATATGACCAATCCTTACAGCTAGGTCTGGCAAAAATGAGGTCTGTTATGTTTTGCAGGGTATAGTAAGAATATGTTTTAGTATATTAGTTATTAGAATTAGTGTTTTGAATGTTAAGGTTTTAACCAGTAAGACGGACGAGGAAGTACGGTATAAACACGGAAATTGTAGCGAGGTCGCGCGAGAGTTCGTTAAACGCGGAACACGGAACTCGCTTTGCTTTGGTTTGCTTTGGAGATGACAACAAGGAAGCGATGGATTGGATATATACTGGAGCTTAACATAGATTTGGGGCCAGTCTGTTATTAGCGTGTGAGGCCAAAAAAGTTGGGCCGGTTCGTCGTGCAAAGTGCGGCCAGGAAATCAAGACTTGGAATTCAGCTCGAGATTTGGACCATCGAGATACCTGTGAAGACATCAAATTGTGTGAGCAAACCAAAGTATTTCAGTCTATAGTTAGAGTCACGTTATATTCAGAGTTTTGGGGTTATTCAGATAAAAGTAACACACTTTAGTTGCCAATACCGTAATCCAGTCTGTCTTATAAAGGTCAATACCTAGTATAAGAGATGTATGTAGTATAAGTGTAGGCTAAGGTGTCAGATCATATGTATTTGTATCATTGCATTGTATGAATATATATAGAGAGATAAGTATTACCACTGAACCACTAATGTATTGTTTTTATTGATCTGTCCCTTTGTTACTAACATAGTAAAGTATATTGTTTGAACCCGGGTGATAAGGGAACTAGAAATCCCAAACCTATCAAGTAGTGCAAGGCCGTGGGTTTTGGTCTTTACCAAAAATAGTTTTCGGCGTTTTAGTAAAAAGAAAAAACTTTTTGGAAGTTTGATTAAGTTTCGGTTTAGAAGAAAAGAGAGCGACTTGTTTAGGTGATTAAGTTCAAATTTATTTTTGTATAGTTAGTACAGTGGTTTTTTTTTTTCTTTTTCATTTTACGTTTTACAGATTACGTTGATTGGTTGACAGATATTTTAACCTTGATTTTTTTTATATTTGTAGTACATTAATTTGTATGCCATTTGGACTGGTTGCATTTTATTATGAGGATATTTTTGGGAAAATTTGTATTTTTGTAAGATAACCACCATAAGACCTAACTATTATTTATTTTAGAACATAATTGAGAGAGAGAGCATTGTTTTGAGTTAATGGAAAGTTATTTTCATTTATTAACTTTCATATATTTTTTTTTTGCCTATGATATGATTTTGGATTTTAGTTGATATCAGTATTGTTGTTTTATTGAAATGTGTTAGTGCCAGATGCCTTTTGTTTCATGCTTGAGCTAAGATCGGTGCTGGTTAGATAAAAATAATTCAAAGTACCGTACTTATTTCAAGAGCAATTGATTTTTTCATGGTAAGAATTTAGGCAGTTTAAAGGGTTTTTGATTTTTTTTGTAGAGCGAAATTTTGATTTGGGAAAGTGTTGGTAGATTTTGGGGAATATTTTTTGTTTGGTTTTTGGTTTTTGGATTGGCTGTAGATTGGGTCTTTCATAAAGTGTATTATTTTTTACTTTAAGCAGCAATACAAATGGTATTAAGACTTGATTGATTTACTGTATATTTGGCACTTCCATAATAAAGTGATTGATGTATACTATATGTATGTGATATAATATTTGTATATTTATAAATTGATATGTGTATGATATTATTTCAATGAAATGTTTCAAATATGTTATATGTGATATTGTAAATGGTATAGTCTTGTCGAGTTATATATTTTACTGCGAAGTGCAGGCCTACGGGGTAATTTTATTGTTGAAACTATAGGAACTTCTTGTCAGCGATTTGCTTCTTCTTTCCTCGAACAATAAGTCTTCACGGGTCAACATACTTTATTTGGTATAATAAGCTGTATTTTGCACTTTCGGTGGATTGAGTAACTGGAAGTGGGGAATACAGTAGATATCGAGTTTTATGTTTCTATATGTTTGAATTCAACGTGCTAGGTTAAGGAATGTGCAACCATAGCATTATATGCGTTAAGTAGTACACGAATTCATAACACTGGCTCGGCGAGGTGTTTTGAAACTGCTGACATCGGGTAATGAACGGCGAAGAATATGTGGGTCGCATGGATTTAACGTTTACTGAAATAAAATCTTTAAACAAAAATAACGCAGATAAAATTTTATCAGAATTAGGCTTTCGCGCACCTGAAAAAGCAGATTTGGAATTTATACGTTCTAATTTGCGTATGATTAAAATTAACTTAGATGCGGGTATGACATTGGAAGAAGTTAAACAAATATACGGAAATTGACTTATAGAGACACACAAAAATCGGGCTGAAAAAACTGTTACATTTCAAGAAGAGCATATTTACGACGATGTTACTTTTGAGTCTAAGGACGGGAAACCAGTAGAAACAAGGGAAGTAGGTTGTACAGCGGATTTGTTTTTACAGCGCGCAATGGCTGAAAAATTACCTTTTTTTGACCCAGGTAGATTTAAAGGGACTACCGGAGAAGACATTTTGAGTCATGTGACCAGATTTGAGCGGGCATCATTAGCTAATGGTTGGTCAGATGAGAAAAAGTTGATTTATTTTCCCATGTATTTAGAGGGCGTGGCTTTAACACATTATGAAATTTTGAGCGAAAAAATAACAATTTTACTTGGGCGGAATTAAAGGCTATGTTTGCGGATGTGTTTGCTCCCACGCAGGAGAAGGAAATGTTAGTACTAAAATTGAATAACCGTGTACAGTTACAAAATGAGTCGATTATACAATATTGGGCGGACGTGGAGCTGTTGTGTGCACGCTTGGACCCGGATATGCCAGAACAAAAGTTATGTGCATATATTTTGAAGGGACTCAACCCAGCATTGCTACAACAAATAGCAATGTTGGATAATTCTTCATTAAAAAAGCTAGGGGATAACATTAAGTCCTACGATAAGGCGGCCTATTTAATGCGAGATCGTTTAGGATGTCATTTGTCCGGCGATACCACAAATAGGCAGGTATTGGAGATGGGAGAGAAAATAAATAAAGTAAGGACGATGTTGGATAATATGCAGGTGTCAGGGCATAACAGATGGGGTGAAAATGAAGCGCGATACGACAGTAGGTCACGAGATTACAGCGAAAGTCGGGGGCGTTTTCAAGCAAGCAAGTCACCTCGTAGAGACAGATCTTACGACTACCGTTGGGCACGCGAGCGCAAGGGCTTAAACGGGCGTTATGAGACTACAGGGCGTTTCAGAAACACACAGCGTGAACAGAGTACAGCCCAGCGAAATACATGTTGGGAGTGTGGCAAGCCAGGCCATTTTTCCAGGGAATGCAGGAGTAAGTTTAAAAAAAACCATTATGGCCAGGGGTACCACAGCGGTATTCCATATCGCCACAGATGTCTCGGAGCCATGACGTTTTTAATATAAACAGTAGGGAAGAGATACGTCGGAAAGCTGAGCAGCGACAGGAGCAGTGGAATCACATTGAATTTATTAGGCAGCGCATTATTTCTAAGGTGAAAGATGAGATTTGTAGGGTCACACCGACTTTAAATGACGAAGGGTGCAGCAATACAACCAGGGCAATACAAAGCCGAGAGTACGTGTGTACATGCTACTTCGGGGCAGCATCAATTGGATGGAGCCGATCGAGTATTGGTTAACGCGCATATGCAAGATGGAGACAAAGATCAGGTATTGCACGTAATGGGGTGCCTTGAAGGGTTTCGCATGCGGATGCTGCTAGACACAGGGAGCAATGTATCATGTATCAATGGCAGTTTATAGGAATATACTACACCGCTAGAGCCGGATAACACTTTGTTGACGTCAGCGAATGATAAACCTATAGAAGTCACAGGGAAAGCGATGGTGTTTTTAGAGATACAGGGTGTAACATATGCTCAGGTGGTGTATGTGGTGAATAATTTGGCATGTAATATAATATTAGGCAACGATTTTTTGCTGGCGTATGATGCAGAGATCAATTATAGGGAGGAGACAGTTCAGTTGCAAGGTAGGACTGTACGTTTACAGGGGTTGTGTTTCCAGGGTGCGTGTGCAGAGCATCGGAAGGCAGATAAAGTGCAGAGTATTTTTTCCAGGGAAGATATTGTATTGCAACCCCATGAAGCTTTGAGCATTGAGCCACGACTTGAAGTACAGCCGTTACAGGGGTTGTCATACGAATTTAAGCCAACTTTAGAGATGATGGAGCGTCGGGGTGTGCATATATATGCCAACACAACGACCACGCCAGTACAATTGTAAATTATGAATCCTAAATCGACACCAAGCAGGATCTTGCATACTACACGATTGGGGTCCATTACAGTGGCGGAACGAGTCAACGTTTCAACAGGTAGCACAGAGGATGGCGTACAGCGCAGCTCATTCGGCAGGACGAAAGTACTTCAGGTGAATTCCAATATATAGCCTCTTAAAGATGTGAGCGCCACGCCAATTGATATTAACAGCAGTTTGACCAATGAACAGCGGGGAGCAGCGACGAAATTGATACAACAATACTTGCATTTGTTTGCGCCATTCAGCAGATATAGGGGAGGCGGACATGCCGCCATATAAGATTAAGATGACAGACGATACTCCTATAGCGTTGCCACCGTACCGTTTGAGCCTAACGGAGAGGACGGAATTGGATAGACAGGTAGACGAGCTTAAGGCGGCGGGCGTTATAGAAGATTCGCAGAGCGCATTTGCTGCCCCAGCTTTTCTTGTGAAAAAGCCTGGAAATCAATGGAGGATGGTGGTTGATTATCGGAAATTAAATGAACACATGGAGCCAGATAGATTTCCACTGCCCCGGGCAGACACAATTTTCGATACATTGGGCACTGCAGCGTATTTCTTGTCCATGGATATCAATCAGGCGTTTTTTCAGCAGCCGATTGCCAAGGAGGACAGACAGTATACAGCTTTTGCAACACATAAGGGATTATTTCAGTACACCAGGTTGCCGATGGGGATGCGGAACTCCTCTAATTCTTTTCAGAGAAGTATGAATCGGTTATTTGCGGGAATATTGTATCAAGGGATGATCACATATGTTGACGACTTAGTGTCTTATGGAGCGACGTTTGAAGATCAATTAGGGTCGTTGGAGAAGGTATTTCAAAGACTGGCTTCAGCAAATTTGAAGTTAAAAACTTCGAAATGCCACTTTTTCTACACAAATATAGATGTGTTGGGACATAATATTTCCGCAGAAGGGATACGGCCGTTAGAAAAGAACTTAAGAGCAATTAGGGAGTTTCCAGTACCAACAAAAGTTAAAGACGTGCGAAGTTTTTTGGGAGCAGCGTCATATTATAGGAAATTTATTTACAGATTTAGTGATATTGCGAGGCCGCTGACAGACTTGATACGGAATGAAAACGCTGATAGTAGAGTGCTTAAGTGGACGACCGAAGAGGAGACGGCATTTCAAGCATTGAAACTCGCCCTGACTACTCCACCGGTTTTAGCGAATTTTGGTGAAGACAGGCAGTCGGTTATTTCTTGTGATGCGAGTAGGCACGGTATTGGAGGGGTGCTTTCTCAATATCAGGACGACGGGGTGCTTAAACCGATTGGCTATGTCAGTAGACGACTTACAGACACAGAGGGTAGATGGACGGTTTCAGAAATTGAATTACTTAGCGTCGTGTATACTATCAACTATTTTAGGCCTTTTCTATACGGCAAGCATTTTACAGTGTTCAATGACCATGCGAGCTTGCAATATTACAAGAATATCAAAACTTTAAGTTCAAGGTTGAACAGACTTGCTCTGAAACTAGTCGATTATGATTTTACTATAAGCCTGGAACGGTTATGAGAGTTCCAGATAGTTTAAGTAGAAATCCGGATAATGTTGAGATAGATATACATCACATTGCAGCAGAATTTCATATTAATAATATTGTTACTGTAAATATTGAAACACAACAATTAGCTGATCCGTATTTATTCAAGGTACGAAGCGCGATCAACGATCCCGAGAATGCTGAGACAGCGGTGTTACGAGTGTCAAGGCTATACGTTATTGACCGTGGTGTAATGTATTAAAACTATTTTGTGAATGGACGTAATCAACTACTTTTAGTGATCCCAGGGTCAAGGTCAAGACAGATTTTGGAGGCATATCATGACTCGCTAACAGCGGGGGCGCATGCAGGAATTGCGAAAACACTTTCTAAAATTAGGGCGAAATATTACTGGCGAACGATGACAGCTGAAATAATTGCGTATGTTAAAGCATGTAAGGTATGCCAGTTAATGAAGACCAACAGGCAGAAACCGAAGGGGTTTTTGCAGCCGATTATACCGCACATTAAACCGTTTACTAAACTTACTTTGGATTATTTGGGGCCGTTACCTAGGTCAAATTGGAAATCATATATTCTAGTGGCTACAGATAATACTACGAGATTTGCAATTGTACGAGCGACAGTTAAGGCAGACGCGCAGTCTACAGCGAATTTTATATTACAGGATGTGTTACCAGTTTATGGCATGCCTGCTTGTATACAGACGGATAGAGGATCGCATTTTGTTGCGGACTCGTTAAAACAGTTATATAAAGCTTTAGGGATTACTCAACGGACTTCAACAGCGTACAGACCGCAGAGTCAGGGGATTACGGAGCGATATAATTCGACCTTGATAGACATGTTGCGTTGTTATGTAAACGACAAGCAGAGTGACTGGCATAGGTACATTAAACTGGTGACCTTGGCGTATAATTCAGCAAGGCACGCATCTACACGTATTCACCGTTCTTTCTGTTGCATGGGTTTGAGCCGAATCAGCCAATTGATCTGGCAATTCTACCTAGTATACCGGATCATGATACATTAGGGGCGCTAAAGATTATTCATGAGGTACCGCGGATTATGGCGCAAACGCAAAGTAAGCAATGCGAGCGGTATAAGGCCAAGCACGAGAAAATTGAATATAGTACAGGTGACCAGGTGTTGGTTCGAGAGCCACGGAAGCCTAACAAATTGACGCAGGATTATTCGGGGCCGTACAAGGTTTTGCGCAAGATCACATCTGTCAATTACGAGATTGACATGTACAAGTATGGGCGTTTAAGACCGGAGATTGTGCACGTTGCAAGATTGAAAAAGTATGTCACTGGTACTTCTGGGTAAACAGCGTTTTTTGATGGTTATTTTGCTATGCATTATGTTATTGCACATTTAGCAGTAAGTTGTAGGTCTAGTTTTTGTTTCTTTTTATGTGATATTTTAAGTTTTTGATGTCAAGGGTTATAAGACAGATTGCACTAAGGTATCGGTATATAAAGGCAGTAAAAATTTTGGGTCTGTTGGAACAAAAGTTAAGAAACAAGGGGTGGTTTGCGGGGTGTAATACAATAGACTGAAATGTGATGTTTTGCTCAGTTCCAGGAGAGGACACGAGGACTTACAGTAATTTACAACTTTGATATCAGGAGATAAGTCTGTTCTAGGGGAGTCAACATGCGTACAAGGCCAGCAGTAATATGCTCCATAGTGTGGATGGTGATGATGGTCATCTGTCGAGGGGACACCACTGGTATACCTGTCACAGTGACTGCGGGGGCATACTTTCGACCTTTACCTGCAGATTATGTGTATGAGGCGTCCATTCCTCTCACATATATATTTCCTATAAATCCTCTTTCACAGGCCACGGACAAGCAAGCGTTTACCTCCCAGTGCCTGGAAGCGGCGGATAAACCGGTGTGTACTGCGGCAGCTACCATACGGGACATACAGAGAGCAACGGAGGACATTCAGCGGCATACGGCGTCCACCCATGACTGGAGCGGCATCGGGGGCCACAGGACACCTAGGGCGATTTCATCAATTGGGGACATGTTCCATTGGTGTTGCGGGACGGCAACGGACGACGAGCTGCATGTTCTTACTACCAACGAAGAGGCTGTCAATACCCACATCAATAATATGCAACAGGTTATGAAGGATGACCATGCGGATTTGGTGACAACTGCAACATCGCTACAGGGGTATACGAGGAACGTTTCGGCTGTACTAAAAACAGTGCACGACGCCTTGGACGACTTCCAGAACAGGATAGATAGTATAAGTAGTTTAAATGACAATAGGTTATACGAGACATTTATAACATACGTGTTGAGCCAGCAGCGGCAGATATTTTATAATACTCAATTTGCTATGTTAGACACTATTAGGGCTAAATTGTAGGAACCACGTGTCTACGCATACGACCATACCCCCAGATATTCTCCTTTCTGACCTAAACTCCTAGCATCTCGCCTGTTACCCCAGCAGATGGTCCTTACCATACCCAAGGAGAACTTAGACCAATACTAATACATACCCATCACGTCCTGCGTCGTAACTCCACAGTCAATAGTTCCCACGATCAATGTGCCGATACACAATAGGACTTCCTCGTGGCAGTTACATGAGTACATTCCGATCCCGCTGGCTTGGAATAACCACACGTGTCTGCTATCACCAGAACGGACCATCATTGCTACAGACAGGACTTCGCTGAGGACCATTAGCAGAGCACAGATGGAGGACTGTAAGCCAAAGAGCACGGGGATGTGTTTCCTTCCAAGACAACGAATATCAGGGTCGATTTCTGAAGGGTGCGCCGCACAGCTTCTCAACGGGGGTGATTTGGACAGTATAGCACGGAGATGTACATTCCACTGCACGCCGAGTAAAGGGCAACCCATGATCATGGAAATTCAGGTGGATTTATTTACTGTAACCCATCCTACACCCAAGACTCACTTGCATTGTGGTGGTGAACTCCATAACCTGACCTCATCCTTAGGGCTCCCGGGTACCATGGAGGTGTCAATACCTTGTCATTGTTCCCTGAAGGAAGATCGGGAGATCCTAGTCAATAGACAATTTCCTTGTGACAAGCTGACTCCTATAAAACCTACCTTGCATCACATACTTCCTATATCATGGACCACTCTCACATCCCTAGAGCCAAAACCCTTCACCTCGCAAGAACGACCTAAATTTGTCCATGCATCCCATATCCTGAACAACAATTGGACCATATCCACTCCCACCTTATTCATTCACAACCACATTGAAAAGGACGCCTTTGATCCTGTTACCCTTCCTGAGCAATGGTCGGATGTGTTGGATGCGACGTCTTTGTGGCATTTAGTGTTAGGGGGTTGGACAGCGATACTAACGTTGATTATTTGTTATTTAGCTTTAAGGATATATGTTATGAATAAATTGTGCTGTGAGGGCTCGATGGCACACTGTAAGCCGTTATTTAAAAAGCTGGGTATTTTGACATTGCCATCAATTTATATTCTGGACTGTCTATTATATATTAAGGGGAATATAGACTCCTATGAACAGAATGCCTCTGCTCATGAGCACTGGACGAGGAAATGTTTAAACATTAAGGGTAATCATTGTCACTATCAGACAACATTGAAGAGTTTTGAGAGTAATGCTATTAAATATTATAACAGTCTTTCCGATAAAATAAAGCAATTAAACCTAAAATCTTTTAAAACCACTATAAAAAAGGAATTGTTGGAGAGAGCCATTTATAAGAGCATTGAGTTTTTTGATTTTGCCCATTTGATTGGCAAAAGATAGACCGGAATTGGTCCTGTTTGTGTATTTGTTTGTATTGTTTGTTGATGCTATTGTTGTTGTAGTTTTTGAGTTTTATTGTATAATTAATTTTAAAAATGGTATTAAAAAATTTGCTGTTGTTGAATTTTTTGTCAGATTGTATTATTGTTATAAATTGTATGACGTCGCTATGCACCTTGCGGTGTTTCTGCAAGAAATAAATGAAATGAAATGAAATGAAATTGATTGTGGTGGGGGTACCTGTTAAGGACTACCCTCAGATGTAGGGCAAATGTTGAGGACGACATTTTTTGGGGCTCCGGTACTGTTATGTTTTGCAGGGTATAGTAAGAATATGTTTTAGTATATTAGTTATTAGAATTAGTGTTTTGAATGTTGAGGTTTTAACCAGTAAGACAGACGAGGAAGTACAGTATAAACACGGAAATTGTAGCGAGGTCGCGCAAGAGTTCGTTAAACGCGGAACACGGAACTCGCTTTGCTTTGGTTTGCTTTGGAGATGACAACAAGGAAGCGATGGATTGGATATATACTGGAGCTTAACATAGATTCGGGGCCAGTCTGTTATTAGCGTGTGAGGCCGGAAAAGTTGGGCCGGTTCGTCGTTCAAAGTGCGGCCAGGAAATCGAGACTTGGAATTCAGCTCGAGATTTGGACCATCGAGATACCTGTGAAGACATCAAATTGTGTGAGCAAATCAAAGTATTTCAGTCTATAGTTAGAGTCACGTTATATTCAGAGTTTTGGGGTTATTCAAATAAAAGTAACACGCTTTAATTGCCAATACCGTAATCCAGTCTGTCTTATAAAGGTCAATACCTAGTATAAGAGATGTATGTAGTATAAGTGTAGGCTAAGGTGTCAGATCGTATGTATTTGTATCATTGCATTGTATGAATAAATATAGAGAGATAAGTATTACCACTGAACCACTAATGTATTGTTTTTATTGATCTGTCCCTTTGTTACTAACATAGTAAAGTATATTGTTTGAACCCAGGTGATAAGGGAACTAGAAATCCCAAACCTATCAGGTCGCAAAACAAAAAGGTTATTATTCCTGGTAGCCACAATTTTGAGGCTAGTTCAAAATGGCTGTAAATCTTCTATATACAGTAGAACCCCTCTTAACCGGCCTTGGATCAACCGGTCCTTGGATTAACCCGCCTATCCCATGGAACAACAGAGCTTTTTTTCTCTAACAGATTGTATTACTGTAACTGTGTCAAACATTGATTGTTTCGGACATTTCTTGGAAAATAAAGCGGGATGACGCAACATTAGGTGTGCAATGTGTGTTAGTGTTATAGAAGACAGTACAGGAAAGGGGGAGCGTGATTTTGATTCCCCTCTTGCTTCTGCGGCAACTCTATATTTTCTTAGAATCAATTGACCAAGTGGCATTCTTTGTTTCTTTTTCTTCGTCTGTTGCTTTGTCGGAACCTTTACTGAATTTCGTGGGAGCAAAATATATAATATTTGTAACATATTGCTTAGTATGTTGAGCAGCAAAAAGATTTAACGGCATTAGACAAGATTAACGTACAAAATTGGAGAGACTTGGCTTTGAATGTTAAAGAACAGAAAAAAATAACTGATTTTTTGATACGCTATATGTAAATTCAGTTTTCAAAGTTTAAAATGTTTAATTTGTTGGTGTTTGTTAAGTATGTGGTACATACAATAAAATGGGATGCAATAACGTCTGATTTGCTTGTTTATTTATGAAATATGTAGGTTATTTTTGAACAAAAATCTGTTTTTTACAGGAACCTCGGATCAACCGGCCAAACTGGGCCAGGGTCTCAGTCCCAACTAGACCGATTAAGAGGAGTTCTACTGTATTACTAAAATATTTTGTCTGGAACTTTTAAAGCAAGGAGTGGATAATTATTAGTGGTTGAAAAACAAAAATTAATAACTCTTTTAGGCAAAGTATCAAATTCGTTCAAAGTTATTGCAAACCTTTTAAGTATAATTTAAAACTTTTCTGAACAAATTTTTGATACAAGCAACCTTTACTGCAAGGGGTGACCAAAAACATGCTCAGTCACGGTGAAGGACACTTTTTGCGGGTTTAACCGTGCTCAGCATTGAACGTGTTAAGGGAACTTTGAAGTCAATGGTAGTAAATAGGACTTTTGAAATCGCTTCAGTAGGCCGAGCCAAAAAGGGATTTTTTGTGTTGCTGATATCAACAACGAAAATAGAGAATTAAAATTCTAGAAAAATATATATGATTTTACGTTTTGAGTGAAATTAATAATAAAATAGAAAATATAATAAATAATAATCAGATGTGGTCATAATGTTCAATATGTTGGTGGATTGTAAGTAGGCCTATCAATGACGATGTATGTCTTATGTCAATGATCATAAGATTTTTTTAAACATGTCATTGCTAATATAAGGCATTTATATTATGTATCCAGCTTCTGAATTATATCATAACAAAAATCTCTGCTGTCTGATTTGCGTTCCCCTACAGCACGCAAGCACTCCTGTTAATTGCATTTAGATCTTATTCTGTGATAATACTGTGACGATTTTCTTTCACATTTTAATATTTTATAAACAATTAATAGTTTTATGTACAATTAGACATATTATAACAGTTTCAATTTAGCTTGTCAGTTTTTAGAGGGTTACTCATGGCTAAATCATATTCTGTGATAATTTCCTTTATTTATTCTCTTTTACATTACAACAACTTAGAGCCTGCTATGTTTTTTATTTTGTTTAAGCAGCACAGTTTAGTAAGGTCGATACAATATGTCTCGGAATTTTTTGTATCACCCTGAGGCAAAAAATCCACAAGCAGCACTCTCTGCCAATCCCAAAATATATTACACATGATTTTGTGGGCTGCAATCGTTTGCTTAAACTTTACTTTCTTGGGTGATCTTTAATGATGATAGTGATCCATTCCATGGTTTGCTATTTGGATTCCGGAGCAACATAATAAACCCATGTTTTGTCGTGAGTGACAATTTGACTTAAATTTTGATCACTTCCCTGTCCAAGGAAGTCAAAGCACTAGTTACTTCTGATTTAAATGATTGGTTCTGTGCACATTAGTCAGCATTTTTGGTATCCAGTATAAGCACGGCTTCCGATATTTTAAACGCTCTTTCAAAATTTCATAAACAACAGTCCTTGAGACATGGCGTAACTCATTATAAGTAATGTCAAAATTTTTCAGAGTCTTGTCTACTCGAACTTTCTGCACTAAGTATTCAATAATTATTACAGACAGTCCCCCACTACAGTCTTTATCATGAAGATTAGTGCGGTCATATTTAAATACTCCAACCCATTTTCTAACCATTCTATTCCTTATAGTGTTTTCTCCATATAATGTAGCGTTCATTAAAATATGTCACGCTAAAATTCATGCACTGTAGAAAGAAATTCAATCTTTGTTGCACCCGTCCGGTGCTGGCATCTAGTTGTCAAAGCGTAAGTTAACTTAGCTTCAAACCCCACCACTAACCAAGCGCTGATGTCATAGATCATTCTCGAAGTGTTCAAGGTACACAACCTGAAAAAAACTTACATCTGATTCTCAACTAATGGCGTCCCAAGACTTGACAGACCGGTGGACAGTGTCGTATCTTTTTAGTTTCTTGATAAATTCAAATGTCTAAATGTTTAAATCAAGTTTAATTCTGGCACATCATGTCAGACAAATATATAATTGTGAAAGTCTAAGTGAAGTATAAATGTCGGCCACCTAAGAAATCTACACAAAAATCCAGGTAGGATTTTCTGCAATTTCTAACCTAGTTGTAGACATTTTGGTTTCTCATAAAATATTATTCCACATGTACTTTAAATATACTTAAATAATGTATTTTATATTCATAGAGATTTTAAAGAAAGCCTTTTGTTTAAAATGAATATACAGCCACTAAAATTTGTTAAATAGCCTTTGGTCAGCATGGCCTAGGTTTGTGTTAACCATTTACCTCAGGTAAATATGTAATTTGTTAAAGTTTTACCACAGTTACCACTGTGTCCTTTAAAAGTAAAACAATAGATTAATGAAGTTTTAATTAAAGGAAAACAAGCCTAATTTTGGTCAGCGTGGCCTAGTTTTGTGTTAACCATTTACCTCAGGTAAATGTGTAATTTAATTGTTAAAGTTTTACCACTGTGTTCTTTAAAAGTACTACAATAGATTAATGAAGTAATAATTAAAGGAAAACAAGCCTAATTTTGGTCACATTATTTGTCAGTTCAGCATATAACAGCAACTTTTGCAACATTAAAGTAGCCTACAAGTTCTGTCAATTCCTGTTAACCTCATGTTTTCCATATAAAGTTGTAACATGAAATTTGACATGCTTTAAAACTAAAACCTTCGGTTTTTCCTAACAGCTCTTGCTGGTTCAAGTTCAAGTACAGAATTTCAAGTAAAAAAAAAACAAAAACAAAAAACAACTAACACGAAGAAAGCTTAATTTCGACTCCAGTGTATGTTTAACAAAAAAACACAGTTCAACTACTTCTGAACTCTAAGAACTACAGTGATCGAAATACTTGAATCGTCTGTCATAGTATAGGGTTGTGATGTGTTACCTAAAAAGCTTTTAATTATATACCTATGCTTTACTGCAGAAAGCATTTAGGCTGATAAACTTAATTAAAAACACTTATAAAAAAAAGAGACTGTAAATTTCATATAATATTAATTACTATTTTATTGGGAGGTGTGCCTAGGCAAATTTTGGACTTATAAGCCCCCCACAGGGCTTAAATCCAATTTATTTCTTTTTGTGATGTCACCCTTAAACTTATTTATTGCAAATTTAATTATGTTTTCATTATTTTAACTTTAGTAACTTCAAATCATCATTATGTTTAAGATCTATTTGTAAGTTGGCCAACTCTATATATATAAAAATATGATAGCATAAGCACTTGTAATCACTATTTATTCAAGTCTGTATCTAATTCTGCCCAAGAGGCTATGTTAATATGTATATGTTATGTTAACAAATTTTCTTTCTATTGTGCTAAATTCTAATAAATAAAAGGGTGGGTTTTTCTTGTTTTATATATTTTTTTGGGCGGGTTTTTCTTATAAACAAAATCAATTCAATCATTAAGGGCATGTAAATTGTTTTATTTAAATAAGATTTTATTAAATAAAATCAGAATCTTTCAAGAGAAACTTGAATTGATTTCTTCATTTGTAAATGATAAACCATAATGTCACAAAGCTGAACATCCTCTGGAGGTAAGTCCAAATAACTTTGTAATTAGGAAATTCTGTATGTACCGTCTGTTAGGCTCGGTACGTTCTTCCAAAAATTTGTTTATAACAGACGGTAACAATAACAATCCAAGAATACAAGAATTCAGGCCACTTTCAAGTAGTTTGCATTAATAATCCTCCAAGTGCTGACTATATTGCTCTTTAGTGCTAAGGGTTTTTTGGTTCCGTGCATGCTTATAAACTAAAATCATTATAAAATACTCACTAACAGTAAAGTAAGACTTATTATATATCATTTTAATCACAATTACACGATCTTTACAGTAAATAGCTTTAACAGGCTTACCTTATAATTTTTATACTTTTTTTTATGACCAAAGTAGAAATAAAAAAAATAAAATTTTTTGTGTTCTAAAACCTCTCACTCAAAATATGTAAAAAAAAGTAATGTAGAAAATTCAATATAGCCAAAAGTTGCACAATTTTATGGTGAATAGAAATATATATAACACTACTACTTTGCTGTAAAAAACAAACTTTTTGTCTATAAAAAAAACTCTGTTTTTTATAAAAAAATTGTTTTTTTGCACAAAGAAGAAAAACTTGCCTCTAAAGATATAAACGTACTGTCTAGGCCCAATATTTATGGTTTTAATTTGTTATAAAGGAAAACACACACATTATATACAAGAAAAAAAAAGAAGAAAAAAATATTTACAGTTCAAAGTATCTAAAAATCACTATTTTCAAACGCATCTCTATTGGCCCTTAAATTGCCATTAAGTTCACTCATAATTACTTAAAAAATAAATAAACATTTACAAAAACAAATAAAAATAAACTGATCTAAACTAAAACTAAAAATGAATAACAACTAGTGGATAAACAAACAAAATCCGAGTTCCGAGCGTCTATCTACGCGTAGGCCTACTACACGACTATATACAGTGTATAGATACTTGATTTGACAATTCTGCCGAAGGTTTGTTTGAGTTGATATCGCTATGAAACTCTAAATTATAATAAAGTGACTCTTTCCAAACACAAACATACATAGAAGTATCCGATTGTATTAAAAATAGCGGCGTCGTACACATTTACAAAATGTGTTGCGCAAACGTCGCATATGCGATGTTAGCACGTAACGCGACTTTTATACATCGCATATGCGACGTTAGCACTTGGAGGGTTAAGAAAACAAATTCACAATCAGCGTAGTCAGCAATTGTCTGGGGCATTTCAAATATGCATAAACAATTGTAAACATGTAGGTACAAATTTAATGTTTCCATAATGCCTTCTGTGTCTAGCCAACAGATGTAGGTACTCAGCACTCATGCACAGAACTGCGACAAAAACACAGTACTGCGTATTTAAACAGTACCGGTACTAAGACTAAATACAGTAGTCAATTATAAAGTCAGTCAACTTGGATTATCCTTTAGAAATTATAAAAATAAGATTGGTAACAATCACTGCAGAGCTCAATAAAAATAATACGAGAGCCTGTGAATAAAATATTATTTAATATGAATATTTTAATAATATGATTTAATAAAAATATAAACCCATATCAGTTAATATCTTTTAAATGACTGTAACAAAAACGGAAGTGTGAAAGTCACAATCTTGAGATTGCCCTTTTCATGATGGTATGGAATATATTTGGTATAAAACCTAAAATTTTGTATTTTAGTTATCAATGTTAATACAGTAGTTTATACAAGATCCATATTGATCACAGCTGACATCTTGGGCACACTAAGAGTTAACACACATTTTTATTTACAGATTCACAGAATAAAAGCCTAAGATCTTAAATAATAATAAATAATTAATAAATTACAATATTTTATCCAGAAAATATTAAACTGTTTAAATCAGTTTTTAATTAAATGTCTTATAATGATAAAATCACTTTGTATATCATGTCTGTCAATTTGTGCTTGGTCTCACAGTATAAGTCTCCTTTTAATTTACATGATTTCATTTCATTTATTTCATTGTTTGGCCACGTCAAATTACCAAATCTTGCTAACATGTACAAAAACTAATACATATACATAAATAATTCAAAGATCATGAAATTACAATAATAGTCAATCAATAACACAATTAATAAAATGAGGCAATAACAACAACTATCACATTCACCATCGCTAAAATGTAACTAGTAAACAAAATTAGATTTCCAATATAGCCAAAAAAACTCACCCCCAAAAAAGTCAAATTAAAACGTATGGTGGATGAACTTGCTTTCCGAGTAAAAGGATTTTGACGACAGAAGTCGTCTTAAGTTATTTTTAAACTTTATGAATATTACTTCCAGTCGTAAGTAATTTGGAAGTTTTTTAATAAATTCAACACCTGCATAAGAAGGAAGTTTTCTCACAATATTTAGCCTAAAAGGCTGATGTCTTAAAAAGTTAGAACTTCTTGTGTTATAACTATGAACATCCATGTTGCACAACGTTTCCCCTTTCTTCCAACAAAAGTTAAGATGCCTAATGCCTTATATGCTTCTCTACAGGATTCTATTCTGTTTAGACCTACTACAGCTCTTAATGCCCTTTTCTGTAAATGTAACACTCTACTAACCTCATTCATCGAAGAGTCACCCCAAAAGATAACTCCATATTTTAAATGAAGGTAAATAAGTCCATAGTAGGACATAATAAGTGTTCGTTTGGTGCAATAATTCTTAATATTCTTTAGTGCAAAAATACCAGCACTGACTTTCTTACAAACTGCATCTTCATGTTCCTTCCACGCAAGATGACTGCCTATATCCAAACCTAAGAATTTGGTGCTTTTTACCTCTTTTATGACATCATCTCCCAACATAATAGTGGGAGTCAACTGATTATCACTATGCTTTAAACTATAAAACAAAGATACAGTTTCGTCTGGATTTGTGAGCAAGTTATTTCCCGAAAAGTCTGGCTTGTTGTCTGGCATTGACACTTACAAAAATGATTTGCTCCAAAAAGGAAAGGGATTCAGCCTGCACCATGACTGTTGTATCATCAGCATACTGCACAAAATGGTCAGTACTTAGTAATGGTGACAGATCCTTAATATAAATAATGAACCAGACAGGTCCGAGTATAGATCCTTGAGGGACACCAAACTCAACCTGAACCTCTTTTGACAACATCTCTGACACCTGGTCTCTTTGAGTCCTACCACATATAAAGGATCTAATCCAAAAAGTGGCAACCCTCTTATTCCAGATCTTTTTAATTTGCTAAATAACATATTGACGTATTTAACGAATATTGTATTTCTAGTAAGTGCCTCAAATATACTAAATATTTTGTGGGAATAAATCAAATCCAATAAAACTAAATCAAAACAAAGAAATACCAATAGAGATTTAAAATGTACATAAATAACTACAAGTACTTCATTATTAATTCAATAGGCCGCAATACTTATTAGGTGATACCAAAGAACATAACAAAACAAATGACAGGCCATTGTTCACTGCCAACTAACTGCGGGAATCATTTATATGCGCGAATAAAGTTATTGAAACAATGTTCATATTCATAAAATTGTTATACAAAATTGAATACTGTATTAAAAGTAAATTAATGGCGCATCCCATAGTGCATTAAGTATAAAATGGTGTGTAGCTTCATAGCGTGTTTACAATAATGAAACAAGAAAATATGAAATGGAAGTGGTAGT
Source organism: Philaenus spumarius (assembly GCA_018207615.1). Taxonomy (NCBI): domain Eukaryota; kingdom Metazoa; phylum Arthropoda; class Insecta; order Hemiptera; family Aphrophoridae; genus Philaenus; species Philaenus spumarius. The sequence continues at coordinate 432,122 of JAGFPH010000429.1, read as the reverse complement.
GTGAGCAGTGACGGCTCGTAGCAAAAATTAGTGAGGGTGCTGTACCAGAAAAATTTTAGCCTTTGTTTTAAAATTGTGTAAAAGGAAACAAACATGTATGAAAAGAAAATTTATTCAGAAACTTGATGAAATCATAAAATCAAAAATCAAATATTTTTTACTTTTTTTAACCTAAATTGTTAAAGTTCAAGCTTGATCTATTCGTTTAAAAATGCAATCCATTATTAGTGAATTTCCATAGGAAAAATGAGCTATTGCAGTGGCCCCTATGGTAAGACCCAAGGTCGGGAGTAGCAAATGAGCACCGATCATGGTCCCTAGAACACGTTTTTGGGTGTCATTAAAATTCATATATATATATGTATATATATATACATATATGTGTTCGCACTCTAGCGGCCGCATTTTAAGTCCGATTTGGTTCAAATTTGGTACACATGTTGGTTGTCTATGTCACTCGGACGAGTTCGTTAGCCAAAAAAATCCAACAACCGGAAGTACGTTTTTTGACCGGAAGTAACTATTTTTTGACATTTTTACTACGAGAATGAAAATCTTTTAGAATGTTTTCTAAAAATATAAATGTAGGATGTTATTCTGCACATTTTATTTTTTTACGCGACCTTATAGCTCGCTTGGTTCCCCCAAAATCGATCAAAACGTAAAATACCATAAAAGTACCCGGTTCAAAGCCATTTGGTGGATTTTACCGTGGGGTTGGCGTGCGAAGCACGCAATGCATTGTGTATTGAAGATACTCCCAATACGGGGGTTGGCGTGCGAAGCACGCAATGCTTTCTGTGTTAAAGAAACTCCCAATTTTCGGAATGGCGTGCGAAGCACGCAATGCTTTGAATATTGAAGACACTCCCAATATGCGGATTGGCGTGCGAAGCATTTTGCAGCTATTCAGCACCGTCGTGAGTAGACTTTTTCCCAAATTGTTTGTTGAAGCCCTAAAACATAGGCCTATAAATTTAATTTTGGAAATTTGCTCAACTCACGTCAGCGGTCCAGCTGCGTGGTCGAATTATTATTGTTTTAATTGCGTGAAAAGATCAATAACGTGAGCAACAATCAAGAGTCAATACTGAGAAAGTCTTGGAAAATTTTAAGTCTTTGTACTCAAGAACTACATAACCATTGTAAAATATACAAAGTGTTCATAATGTCACTTTACCCCCCCCCCCCCCCTCATTATTTTTATTACTGACAAATATTGACATATTATCTGACCCTCTATGATTTTGTAAGGGGTTTAACAATTTAAAATATAAAGGTACGTCATGTAATACATTGAAAAGCTTATTAAAAGAGAAACAGAATGGCATAAACTAGAGCTTAATATCTTACTTCGTTTCAAAGTAATGGACTATTAAAGTTGTGGAAAATTATATTTTTATTATAACACCAAAGCAGGCTCTTGTTTAAAAAAAAAATCATTTAAACCTAGTCTTCATGTGAGCGATTCATTTGTAAAAAGGCAAAACTGAATGCTATCATAACAAATATCAGGAACATAATGGGATCGGAGGGAGGTATTGCTATCCTATCAGTACATTAAAATTGGTGCTTATCAGTTACGCATACATTAGAGAAAGTCAGGAGCAAAGATCAATGGTTGTACTTCTGGTTCCATTTACATTTTCTCCCAAAGTTTTTCAAATACACATAGAAACTCAGATAAATTAGTGGTACCGTACTACATTTATTTACAATTTCTATTTTTAAAAAGTGTTACATTTAATCTCAGTACCTACAATTTACTTATTCCTAATATTAACAAATTAATAACTTGCTTTGACGTTATGATAAAAATAAAATTTCCCAGAACTTTTATTGTTGTTTATTACTTTGAAACTAAGCAAGATACTAAGCTCTAGTTTGTGCCATTCTGAGCCACTTTTAATAAGCTTTTCAATGACGAATTTACATGACCTACCTTTGCATTTGAAATTGTTAACCTCCCTACCCTCTTCAAGCCCCCCAAAATCATAAAGGTACAGATATGTCAAAAAATGGGACCTGTTATGAATCAAAAGATATATACAAAGTTTTGTTAACTTATTTTCAGTAACAAAAATAATAAAGGGGGTTAAAAGTACTTTATCAACACTCTGTATATATATTGACTTGTATAAAAATTAAAAAACTACTCCATTACAAAATATAAATAACTTCTTTGTTTTTAGATTTTGTAAAAAACATAATTTTTAGTAATTAAGATTTTGATGGCATTACATTCTAGTGACTACTTTAACTTGTCATTTACCATCAAAGCAGAAACAGAATGGAAATATTAATTTTTAAATGTTGAAAACTGGGCCTAGAAACAAAGTCTGCAATATCCAAATTAATTTTTTACTATCTTGGAAGTGGAAGCAGCAAAACCTACTTCTACAAATTCTGCTAGTCATGTGACCTATGGTTTCTGATAGTAACACCTGAAAATGTTAATCATTTAGTCTGGTGAGTGTTGTTTCAGTACTGTGCAGAGCCTTTAGTGTTTATTTAAATGTATTGCCTTTAAAACTTTTTAATAAATGAATAAAGTGATGAAACCCTATTTAGAAGGCGTTATTTCTTCAGTATCATATAAAAAAACAAAGAAGAAAACCAGAAGTTCTGAAAAAAGTTTTCGACTGTCGAAGTGAGGCATACAAAGTTTTTAAAAAGATCAGTGAACGGCATTTCAAGTTTACTCCGGCCAAGAAATTTGTTCTTAAAAGATTTTTTTTAAATAACAGATTTTTATTAAAGGTTTACTATCATGAGGTAAACCAATACAAATACAAAACCTAAATCTTAGCAGATATTAAACCTTATTTGATCCAAAGGCAATTGGTTGGTTTCACTAAGAAAACTAATTACAGATGTGAAAAAGGTTGCTAGAGGGATTCACTATGGACAAAATTAGGTGGAAAACCCAGTAGGTAGGAATAGTGTGGGTTAAGAAATTCCATGAGAAGCATACATTGATGACAATCTTATAAAAATCGTTTTTCAGATTTTCGGAATAATGGTATGGCTTACCGGTATGTAATAAAATAATATATGGGACCACCTTGGAACCTATCTTAATAGAATACAATTTAAATTATCCAAATCGGTTCAACCGTTTCCGAGAAATCGATGAACATAAATTTAAAAATAACATATGCGTCGAACAAAGAACCTTTCCTTTTTTTTTCAAGTCGGTTAAAAATGGAAGTGGATAGGGTTTATTCATAAGTACAAACAATGATATTAACAACTTACCTTTGTTCTTATTGTGAGTTCGTCTACGCTTAGCATCAGCCATGATGACAGAGAACCAATCCAACAATCTGTCCCCCATAGCCTGGAGAGCTATTGGGGTGCAATCCTTACTCCATGAATTGGCGGGTAAACCACCAGAAGTAGGTTTGGTATCAAATACTTCATTGTCTCCACGTTGACGTTCCTTATCTTCGTAGTAAGGAGGGTTGGTTACGCTCAAAATATCCTGAGAACAAGAAGAACAAATTTCAGCTGGTTGTAAAATTAAACTTTGATGCAAAAGTTTCAAATGTTTTGATTAGTTTTGGAAACTAATAGAAAGTATAAGAGGCTCTGATTACGATAAAAGCAACAAGCGGCAAATTTTGTTGATCTGGCAAAGGCTGTTTTTTTAGAAATCAACCAGGAGGAGAAGTTGATTTAGAAAGTGGGAGATCTGACATTGTTTTCAATTCGGATCCGGCTTTATGGAAAGTAAATGAACAACTACAAGATTATGTTTACACTAGAGATTATAAATATATAATAAAATGATGATAATATAATCGTAATAATAATAATACTAATAATATTATTATAACATGTATATTGTCATCATAAAGATTATTTCCTTAAGGAAAATTATCAGACCTATCGCCCTGTTGGCAAAAACTCTTATGCCTAGGATGATCCAAACTTTAAATCCGACCCTGAAAACAGTAGTTTTCCCTATAAATATTGGTTTTCCAGTAAAAGTGATATAAATATCAGTTTTTATAATGCATATAGTCAAGAGAGTTTTGTTTCTTAGAAAAACGTCTTTGCGACGAGCCCCTCGCTGCCAGTCCGGCTCTTTTAACAATGGTGCCTACTCTTGTTGGAGAAGGTTCTTTAAATAAAGCGATAAACATTGCTTATTAAATCAACTTATCTCTGCTGGTCCCATACTTATAACTAAACTAGGCAAGGAAGTCTACCTTCTGTTAGAACAAGGTTACTAACACACTGACTTAGGCTTGAACATTTAGCCTCAAGCTGGCTCCCCTCTTCCCTTTAACTATAAACTGTGACATCTACTATTGTTTGTGTGCAAGCCATTATTTAGCACAACCATAAGGTGGAGGGTACCTGTCACATCATCCCCCCCCCCCACATCATCAGAGTCGGTCCCTTCGACTCTCAATTTTTCTCTATTTTACTCACTTTTGTAAGGGTACAACAGCTGGAGCTCCACTGCTGAACCACCAAGCCTGTCTGGGGTCAGGCAACTTTACAACTGTGACCCTTCATCTCCCTCTGTCACAGTTGAACCTTTTAATTTTTTTCACTTAAGCTTCACATACTGTTGCACTCCTCCAGTATGTCTACTTGTGACTCCTTGTAACACCTTTACACCACGTTATGGTCGAAAAACCTCTCTGATGTATGCTCCGTGACAAGTTTTCTACCTTACACCTTATGTTAAATGAATTTGAGTTACTTATGGCTTTTTAAATTTTTGTTTTCAAAATAAACATTATAATTTTTTTTATAATAAGCTGAAACCAAAGTTTATGTTTTCATCTTAAATCTTTATCAAAGTTACTTTATTTAAGTCGCAAACCTTCTTAAATATTCAATCATTTTCTAATTTAAAAACTCAATATATCAATAAACATTATCTCCTTATAATTATCTAATAAAGTAAAATTATCTCCATTTAATACCTTCATTATAATTTGTGTAGATATTTAAATTATATAAATGAATGAAATTTCATTTTTTCATTTAGATCTAAAAATGTCCTTTTTCCTACCTAATTTACATCTACGAAACCAGCAGAGTTTTGATACATTTCTTAAAAACTATTTAACAAATTTTAATTTTTATCTTTTTCTTAAATCTGTACCTCAGAGCTAGAGGAACGTAAGTCACTAATAGCTAACTTTACAGGAGGCCTGAAAAACCATGACACTCTTACCTTATCAGAACTAGTTGCACGACCATTTAACATGGTAAACAGTACTTACTGTTATTACTTCTTTTTTATATTACTTCATGACTACTAGTATTTAAAAAATCTCAATTTTTAAAAAAAATATGAAATTATTGGACTTACGTTATTGTGGTCTAAAGAGAAAACACAACATTGAACTTGATAATGATGTTTTATTTCAACATAAAACAGTGTTTATAAGTAAAAACTTTTCATATCATTACATTTTTGTCAAAAATCAATTCCATTAATTTTTTTACTATAAATAAAGAAAATTTCACATTTTTTTTAAATTCAAGAAGGTTGTTATCTCTACTCAGGAAACTCAGGTTCGTTGTCACCATGCGGCATTGATTGGAAGTAAGGCTTGTACTCGTCTGGTACCCATTTAAGTAAAGTCATGAGGTCTTTATACTTTTGGCTGCTGATTTTCTTCATTCCACTCGACTGGGAGGAATGGATAGTGGCATAAAAATATGTCCGTTTCGCCGTGGTTCAGGTCAACACTTTTGAAATCTTCTCCAAAATTCGTTTTGTAGAACAAAACTCCCATATCTTCTTTTCGCAGCTAAAGCCAAACAGTTGTTGATATTAAAAAAGGTTCTTCATTAGTGTTCAATTTTCTTGAAATGTAGGGTGATTTTCTAGTTTTTGTCAGAGACAAAAAATCAAGGAAGTCACTTAAGTTCATTCTTTGAACTATGAATGGGTTCTTTTTCCTACAGCTGGCAATA
>JAGFPH010000429.1:398153-421176 GCA_018207615.1 Philaenus spumarius | reverse complement strand
TAAAATAAATTCACTAAATTAAATTTTTGTAACCAAGCAAGTTACAATGTTTATAATTTAAATACAATTTAATTAAAAAAAATACTCTTTCTAGTATTTAAAGTAAATATTTATTATATTTTCTTTAAACATAAAATCTTCCCTTTACTCTTAACAATTTACTTTAGATCTTTAGCATTATTTTAGAAACAAATTTCATTTAAAAAATTCAAAAGTCAATTATAATCATTATAATATAATAATTAATATACAATTTTAACATTCCAATCATTACCAAGTGTTACAGACATAAAATATTATAACTCAGTTGTATTATAAAATGGTACTCTTGCAGTGGTGGTTTCTTTTGTTTCCAATCTTATATTTCTTGTGGAAGATATGTTAACATCAATGAAAAACAATTCTCAGTGTCCAGCCAAATAGACTCAGGTTTTATGAATCTTAATGTCTGTGTCTCACTAAGATTTTAAGGTCAATCTCATGTTCACACCATTTCTTTTCTATTTTAACAAAAACAATGATTATTAATACAAATTCTCATAAGTTAAACCATATTGTATTTTAAAAAAAAAAACTTTCTGTTGTGTATTTTCAAAAATTCATTTCATTTCAATTTAGATCATTTAAGTACACAAAAATAACTATTTTGCCTTTGATATCATTAACTCATTATTAAAGCAAAACATTTATTACTTGATTCAACTATTTTTGAAGGACGATGAAATGAAACCTTTAGAACAATTATGGAGTAAAATAAATTCTAGCAAGTTTATAGATGTATATTAAAAAAATCAGTGTGCTATTATGTATAAATTTTGATACGCTACTAAATCAAGAATCGTGAAGTGATTTTGATCTTTTACTTGGTACAGGTTGCCTCATCCATCCATTTATATAAAAAATTTATGGTTTCATTTCATTTTCCCAACAAAAAAATGTATTTCCATACTATTTAATTGTTTGTTATTACGTCCTATATTAGTTTAATTTCCTATGGATTTATAAGAAACATTCATAATAGCCCAGTCGGTGTAGGTTACAACTACCAGTAATTTGCAATAAGGCTGATTTTTTTTATAAGTACCTTAAAGTATGTAGATTAATATATAAAAAAGTTTACCAGTCTATCGATTTCCCAAACTCAAAAAAAATTGAAAAACATTTTTTTTTCGATTATCCTTAATATTTCGAGCTGGGATGAAGATAAAGAAATATAAAAAATACCACCGTGTAGGGGAAGTATTTTTCAATAAAAAAGGTCATATGTATTTCTTTCCTCCGAACAATGGTCTGGAAAAAATTCGATAATGCAGGTATGTATTTTGCAGCAGGGGAAATCATTAAAAGTTGAAATCTCATTCATATATGAAGCGTTGGCTCATTCTAAATTGGCTGAATTTCGATATATTAAAATTCAGCCAATTTATAATGAGCCAACGCTTCATATATGAATGAGATTTCAACTTTTAGTGATTTCCCCTGCTGCAAAATACATACCTGCATTATCGAATTTTTTCCAGACAAACAATTGCTCGGAGGAAAGAAATACATATGACCTTTTTTATTGAAAAATACTTCCTCTACACGGTGATATTTTTGATTTTTCTTTATCTTCATCCCAGCTCGAAACATTAAATATAATTGAAAAAAAAATGTTTTTAGATTTTTTTTCGACTTTGGAAAATTGATGGACTGGTAAACTTTTTTTTATGTTAATCTACATACTTTAATGTACTTATAAAAAAAATCAGCCGTATTGTAAATTACTGGTAGTTTTAACCTACACCGACTGGGCTATTAATCTACTCAAGCAGTTCTGGTAGGCCAAGGTCTCATTATTATTCTCATTTGTAGAGGAATGGCAAGGTAGTATCTTGCACAGTAGTATCTTCCATCTTCACCTTTTGATTTAAACCTGTACAACATATAATACAAAGAATTTTATACATTTTTTTTATAAACCTTTCAGAAATTAATATACGTACAGTAACATAACAGCTCTAACTGTGATGCCCAACTGACATTTGTAACTATTTTAAAGTGAAAACCTTTATTATTTGTATTCAATAATTTATCCAATCTTTGTCAAATCATCCGTTGCTTCTAATTACTCCATTGATTGGTTTGTCATTTTCAATTTCATTTTAATATGGATGACTCATTTGCTGACTTAACTTTAAAAAATGCTGTTACTTTGCTATGACATTTTATTAGTTGCTAAGTATTAGGCTTGTATTATATATGGTTGCAGAATTATCTTACAACATGGCTTTTACAGAATGTTAACTTGCAAGTTTTTTGCACGTGTACATCATTTGTCTGTAAAAAATACTTGAACTGTAATTCCGATTTATTTGCATTACAACATCCTGCCATGTTATGACTCAATTATGATTTAATGAATTTTACTCAAAATCAAATATTCAATTTCAATATTAATCTTTTGCTGTACTACTCTAACATTTTAAATACTTTATTGAATGATATATTATATTCAACCTGTCATTGTTACCTTACACTCTTAATTTGCACTTAGACTATGCTTGCCTTACTCTAGAATATTTTATTTTATTCCACTAAACAAAAAGGTTTTCCTTAAACACATTTATCTTAAAATTTCTTGTTTTATTCAGTTCACTGATTTGCCATTATAAATGTCATTTCTTCCATACATACCCTAAACAACAATATTGTTTAACTCCCTAATAAATATGGTCTGAATAGTTTACATCCCCAAACAACCCCATACATTTCAAGGGTACTAGCATCATAATTTTTTCGGCTTTGTGTAAAATTCGACTATCGAAAGCAATGGGATGTTGTTCACCATCTACTTCTTGAGACAAAATACATCCTAAACCTTCTTTTGAGGCATCTGCCACTAATATAAATTCCTTTGTAAAATCTGGGTAAATCAAAATTTAATCAGTTCATCCCTTAATGTTTTAATTTGAATGCTTTTTGACATTCTAGAAGGATTTAAATTTCACATTATCATTTGTCAAGTCAAATAATGATAGCACAATTTTTGAAAAATCCTTTATGTGGCTTCTATAACACCCTGCCAAATCTAAAAAAATTTCCAACTTGTCTTACTGTCCCTGGAATCGGAAAAATTTTCACCGTCTTTATCTTTTATGTATTTGGCCTGTCTCACTCAAAAGAAATCCTAGATAATTTACTTCCGTTACTCCAAATTTACATTTCTCAAAATTTACTGTTAGGTGCTATTCTTTGAATCTTGCAAAAATTGTATTTAATGAATTTTATATGTTCTTTCATTGTTAGGCTGAAGTAAATGACATCATCTAAACAAACCAAACAAATTTCATCTTGTAATAAAAGTAATACATTATTTATGACTCTGCAATGCTGATGGGCCTACTTTTAATTCTATTGACAGGCGTCTATAGGAATAATGCCCCCAAAATGAAGAGAAAGCTGTATTTGGTTAGCTGTATTTTGTTAATTTAATCTCATGAAACCTGCTTGCATATCTATAACTGAAAAATATTTTGAACCTTCTAATAAGAATAAAGTGTCACTTATATTTTGCAATGAGTGTACATCTGGAGTTATGACTTCATTTAACTTTCTGTAATCAATGCAAAAATGAAATTTAACTTCCCTATTTAAAGATTTTTTCACTAATATTAACGGACTGTTCCATGGACTATAACTATGTTCTATTACTTCCTTTTGTAATCATTGATCATCAATAAACTCTCGAACAATATGTCGATGAGCATGCGGAATCCTATGCGGTGATACATATATTGGGTATGTTAATTTTATATTCAACGCTTTTTATAGCTTTTAAATTACCTTTTTCATTAATAAAAATATTTTTTAAATATAATAAAATTTCCATTAATTCAAATTTTTCCTGTACTGGTATGTGGCTTAACTTCGTAGCTATTTCAGATTCTATAATTGACTTTTAAGAATTATATTTGTCCCTACCATTTTCTAAATTCATATTTACTTTTAATAGTTCCTCCATGGTTACTATATTCGATTCTAAACTTGCAATTAGAATACATTTTTCAATTCAACTGTGCTATTTGACAAATGAAATATCTTACAAAATCAAGTTTTCTTCTACCCATTCTTATCAATGACCTGGCACATAAAATGTTAAATGGGGATTTTTTATTGGTTCCATCAAAACATCTTTATTCAATAATTCCAACATGATTTTAGGGTTGTCCAAATTTTTATTTTTAGATTCTCTAATACTATCCTATCTACTTTACAAAATAAATTATACTTCCGTATTTCATTTTCCCCATTAGCTGAATTAATATGTACACTTTTAATGTATTCTAAATGTTCTTTATGTCCTTCTAATATTTTTTCTTTTGATGGCCTAGATCCTGTTTTTTCTTATACCCGAAATATAGATGTTTCACCCTAATAATCTCTACTTGTTTTTCCTTAGTTGAAACTGTTTGGTCTTAAAATATCATTTCCTAAAATAGCAGCGGATTCCTTTGGCAATTACAAACTTGGAATTTAACTCTAAAGTAGTTCAAATCTGTATTAAACACTCCAGTTTTTTGAGTCCCTAATATTTGTAAAATGTTTCCGGCGACCCCTGCTACTGGCACTTGTTCTTTTGTGATTTTGGTTGCGATATCGAGATTTAGGAGGCTTACTTCCGCTCCCATGTCTATCAAAACTCTACCCCATTTCTTATTTATCTTTGCTAAAATTTATACATCATTATTTTTATATAAACCCTCTAATTTGTTTATTGGTACAACTTTATGCATACAGATCTGTTGTCCCCAATTATTATTACAATTTCCCTTAATAGGCATTCCCTCTTTAATTTGGCATCTTGGTATAATTTTCGGGTTGGCTGTGCGTCTTCATTAGTGTTTGCATAAATCACGGAACTTTTTTGTAATTTGGTAACCTTTATTATACTTATTCTAACTTCCTCCCCCAAAATTATCTTCCAATTCTAATCCTGTACAAAAAACTAGATTTTCCATTTCTTCTATCATAATAATTGTGAAGTCTATGGCTTCTAAAAACCCCTTGGGTTTTCTATTACTATTGAATTCTGCAACTTTTAATCCTTCTAAAAATACCTCTAAAGCCTTTTTGTCAGTCTCTTTCTTAACAAACCTATTTATAGTTTCATTGTCCGACCTTACAATTAACTTCTCATTAAATTACTTACTTTATTTTCAAAATCCTGTACAATTTCATATTTACCTTGTTTTAACTCATATAACTGATCTTTATAATATTGATTTGGCAATACTTTAGAAAATCTAGACTTTAATTCATCTGTTAAAATTTTTAACCCTTGAACCGGCGGCTTTAACAAAAATGGATTTTTTGGCGTGTGCAAGCATTTTTTCAAAAATTCGCCAAAAATAGTAAATAAACCCCAATCCAAAAGTGTTCCGTAGCTTTTTTGTAGATAAAGGTTCAAATAATTTATATATGCCAGTATAAACATGATAGATGTAAAATTTACAAAGTTATTAGCTCAAGAAACAAAAAATGTTCAGTTACGAAAAATAAAAGTTCAACTTTAGGTCTACATAAAAAGTAGTAAACATTTTTTGTAATTTTTTCTATAAATATAAAAAAGTTTCGTAATTTAGTTCTAAATAGAACTGTATACAAACATTTATCAATTTCAAATTTCTTATTTTGAAAACACCAGTTTTTATGTTCAAAATACAAGGGTTTTCAAAATACAAAACTAGGCCTGGTTTGAAACGTAATTTAGAAATATTTACTTAGCCCAAAAATGAAATATTATTATAACAAAGTGTAGAGAATAAATCAAAGAATTGAACTGTATACTTGTAAATTGTTATTTCATAAAAGTATTTGAGTTAGCTTTACTTGAATCACAAAATGAGATGAAACAAATGAAACCTCATGCGGACAAAGGAAATTCAAAAAATGACCGTTAAAACAGCCGTGTTTTGCGAACTCAAGCAGTAGTAAGAATTCTGCGCAAGTCTGTACTTTCAACTGCTGTTTGAATAACATCTAAAAAGTCAAATATAGTTTGCTTTACACCAAATGAAAGATTGAACCTTGGTCTATAAATAGAAATCAAAAAGTCTATTGAAATAATTCGAATTATAAAAATATCTTGAACGCAAAATGTGCTGTTTTATTGGTTGAAATCTGCTCAATTGCAAAGGTTTACAGACAATTCCATATCTTTGGAACTATGCAAGTGACTTTTGATTTGATGACAGATTTAGAAAGTTAAAATCTTAACGAATACAAAGGTATCTCTACATTATTGTCAAAATATCCCGGTCGAGCGCAATTCAGCTTTAGAGAAGTGACAAAATAGAGCATAATTGCTTTGTATTTCACGTGCGGCAAAACCTTTACAGAAAACTAAAATTTAAAAACGATGATTACGTATGTAAATATACGTTTTCGAAAGAAATGTTAAATACAAAAATTAAAGTTTGGAACATTACCTTTCCAGCGGTGTTTGTCTTTTTGAGATTGGAAGATTCTTAGTGGGTCAAATATTCAATACAATCAAGCGTTACAAATGTGTAGTCATGATCGCACGAACGTGCGATCTGCCGGTTCCAGGGTTAAAGTTGTTGCTTCCCTACATTCTGTTTTTGAATTATTATAGCTTTTTTCTAATCCACTGGTTTAAAATTTTACAATATTTATTTTCTGCTCGTCTGACCAATCACTTAAATTCCCTACGTTTTCCAAAATATTAAAAAAATCTTTGATAATGATCCTTTTCACCGATGAAAGTTGGCAATCCGGGTACTAAATCTAAATGTAATTTCGACAAACTTAATAAATCACTCATATCATGCTCTTTCACTGTTATGATTAACTCATTATTATTAATTAATGATTTATTTAATTCTAACCTTTCCTTTAGACTATTATTTATTAAATCAAATGTATCCTGTAAGGTGTAATCTGTACCATAAATTGGAATATGATCTGCCATTTTAATACTCTTTATTAATCGTATTAAAATTCAGAAATATTTGAACTAGTATCTTAATTAAACACTCTAATATAATTATTTTATTATCTCTCTGTAACTTAACCCATTAATTTTAATTTTGCACAATAATTCAGTACAACCACGTGGCTTCAATGACATGTTCTCATAATCACTATCACTCAATTTTTATTCTACATAATATTCTATTTGTAAATATTTTCCTACGCAAACTTTAGGATTTGCCCAGTAGTCCGCAGTACTAAGTTACATGTATTTAACAATTTTCAAATACATGCGACCTGCACCACCACTATGCCTTTCCTTTCATGTTTTCTGCATATCATTTGCGCAACAAACTATTTTTAACTTAACATGCAACTAACTTTAAACATGTAGTACTAATTTGTTTAGTTATGTATGTAATCATTCATTTATTCATTGCTTCATTCATTAATTCTTTTATTTTTCCATCAATTATTCAGATACTTTAAACAAAATTGCCATAAAAGACCAGAGAGAAAAAAATCGTCCTACCTTATTTTGGACAGCTTCTAACACCAGTAACGGGCCCCTCCCTGTCACTCCGTCTCACACATGTCTGGCTCCTCCAACGATGGCGTCTACCCTTGTTGGTTGTACCTCGGCTCTCGTGCAAGCCTACGGGCGTTGTCAGGATGGTTGGTGGTGAAGAAGTTTCTTCAAAGAAAGCGGTAAACAAGTATTGGATTTAACACCGTTTATTAAATCAACTCGATCTGTGCTGGTACCGGACTTACAACTGAACTATTGGAAGGTAAAGGCAAGCGAGTCTACCTTGTGAGGTCTGGAGTCTGCTCCAAACCAAGGTTACTAACAGACTGACTTAGGCTTGAACATTTAGCCTCAAGCTGGCTCCCCTCTCCCCTTTAACTATAAACTGTGACATTCAACTATTGTTTGTGTGCAAGCCATTATTTAGCACAACCGCTATCAACATAGATCTAGTGGTTATTATTATATAAGGTGGAGGGTACCTGTCACGTCTTTGCACACCATTTACTTATCTCATCAGTTCCATCAGTTATTATGTGTTTTAGGTGTTATTTCTTGTCATTTTTGTTTAATATAGTACAAAATATGTTACTACAGAATGTTTGTAAAGAGTATAAGATTTTTGTTTAAAGTAAAACAGATGTTTTAACTTAACTTAACAGATGTTCGCTACCGACTCAAAAATTGTACTTTCAATATAGACCGATGTCACACATTGTGACGCTCTGGTTTTGGTTTTCGCTATAGACTGATGCCACACATGCGTGATGCTTGGTGTGCAAATCACAGCCCGACATCTCGTATTTGTGACTGGAGCTTATTCTTAGTAAATAGGCCCTGGCTGCCAGTTAGTCTATTTGATCGCTTTATAACTGGATATCAGGCTATAGGAATGCCTGTCATATATGTCGCTTGGTCCGAGCGTAGGACTTTTTTGGTTCGAGCGTGGAAAAGTTGACCAAACTGTTACTCATGTTATACTTAACCATATACTTAGCGGTTCACTCGTCGTGTATTACCCATGTTGTGATCATTTAATAAACCTAAGTTTAACTATACAGTGTTCCCTTATTCTATTTACCAAAACAAAAAAACTAAAATTTTGAAAAAACATATAGTTTTCTTGAGTCACGTACATACCTACCTACATATATGTGTAATGACGGTCGGTCAGCAGCACATTATCATTAGTAAAAAACACTGTGGACCGATGTCTCATATATGTGAGGTACAAAAAAATTTTAAAAAATGTGCAAGATAAAGTGAGTTAGGTATTTTTGGATTGGTATTTGAGTACAATAAACATTGAAACATTACACAAAATTATTGGTCTGGGATGTGGTGTTTCTTCATTTTCTTAATTGGTTTATACTAGAACTAAATATTTTACAATTGGTCTGCAACGAACACCCATGCGTCACACATATGTGTCACTCGGTGGCGAACGTAATAAAATTACCGTTAACTGCACAAAAAATATACAAAAGAAAAAAATATTGTCTCATATAACTGTAAATAAAATTGTAATTTTTGGTTGCTTATAAGATAATATTTATATTATTGATGAGAAAAATTATTTCTTGGTTATTGCCTACAACATTAAAATTAGCCTAGAACCATTAATTTGTTAGTAGCATTTATACATTTTTGTTTTATTATTTTAAAATGTACGATTAAGATGTTTAACTTAAAACAACTTAAAAACCGTTAACTTAAACAAAAAATATGTTTGTCATATTATAGCCTTAACGGCAAATAAAATTATACTATCTATTTTTTGGTAGCTGAATATCTTTAATATTAATGAAAAACATAATTTCTAGGTTGTGGCCTACATCACAAAAATTAGGCTAAAGCCAAAATTTGTTGGTTAGGGTTCTGATAATTTAAAAATGAATGATCAAATTCATCTTACAGATAAAAATGCAAACGTGACTGTAAAACACATTAAAATAGCAACTGTCTTTTTATATTTTCTGTTTTTTGTCGGTTCCGAAATGTAAAATAAATTAACATCTTAACTTAAAACAACAGAAACTTAAAGCTATTCATTTGGTTAGTCTAAAGTTTACTTTCCAAACTACCAGATCTACTACAATAGATTCATTAATTAAGATTCTTTCATCTGACCAAGCATTCTTCTTAGTTAAGAACTTTTTTTTCGTTTGGCATGGGAAATATTGTCTTCATATACAAACAAGATTATATTATAGGGTGCAGAGTGTATTTCAAATTATGAACAGCATGAAACTGTATGACATACAGGGCTATAGTTTCTCCATCTATACAGTCAAGTGTATAATGACTTTGACAAAACGAGAACTCATGTACTTACTTAACCTGGAAGTGTTCTGGTCAACATCATTAATTATTACTAGTAAATCAACCTTCATTATAGTTAAGTTTTATCTGACTAGTAAAGTAAGCCTGTGTTGCCTATTTTTGTTAATTTCTTCTGTCACGAAAGTTTTTTCACATCATTCTAATTTTTTTAATTATAAAACAATTTGCTTTTCCTAATAATAATTTTACTATACTTTAATTATCCTACTTCATTATATGTTAGCATCATAGTGATTCATCAGTGATTATATTTGTATAGTCACTATTCATTATGTATAGTGACCACATCAGCTAGTCAAAGTTATTAATCAATATTAATCCTAGAACTGGCATCGTTAAAGCTAAAATTGGCCAGCCCGTTTATAGCGTTTTGCAAGCATATTTTTAAAAATTCGCCAAAAATAGTAAATGAACAAAAATCCAAAAGTGTTCAATAGCTTTTTTGTAGAAGAAACTTCAAAGAATTCGAATATGCCACTAAAAATTAGTTTCTTTTGAAATTGTAAAAGTTATTAGCTCAAGAAACAAAAAATGTTCAGTAACGAAAGGAAAAAGTTTAACTTTAGGCCTACATAACAAGTAGTAAACATTTTTTGTAAAAAAGTTTTGTAATTTAGTTCTAAATAGAACTGTATAAAAACATTTATCAATTTCAAATTTCTTATTTTGAAAAAAATTGTTTTTATGTTCTAAGTACGCGACTGCTAACAAACCTAGGCTTAGATTGAAACATAATTTACTAATATATGCTTTGCCCAAAAATGAAATATTATTATAACAAAGTGTAGAGGATAAATCAAAGAAAAGAACGGTATAATTGTTTTTCTAATTCACAAAAGTGTTTGAGTTATATTTATTTGAATAACAAAATGAGATGAATCAAATGACATTTTGCCGTCTTTCAAGAAGGGTGCTTTGAATACCGTGGGAGCGACAAATGCCGGGCGGTCTCGCCACACTGTCCTAATTATGTACTTCCACTGCTGTCTAGACAAACAAAAAAACTGGTTATTTCTAGTTAACTTCCCACCGTTAAAAAGGTCGAACGATTCTCTACAAAATGGTATCAAGGAATCTGTAAAAACATATGGAATTGTAGGCGTCATCTCTGATGACAAATGAGCTGTTTCATTGGTTGAAAAACGTCCAATCGCAAGGGTTTACTGACATCTTTGGTATTAATCCTGTAAAATAGTGACATCTGATTGGAAGGCACCATTAGAAAGATAAAATCTTGAAGAATCCAATGAAAGCTTTATAATCTTGATATAAATACTTCAGTAGGGGGATTTCAACGTTGAAGAAGTGGGAAATAACAGTACAATTGTATGCAGATTCGCCCGCGGAAATAGCTGTAACAAGATATGCATATTTTAAAACGATGATTACGTATGTAAATATACGTTTTACGAAAAAGTTGTAAATACAAAAATTAACGTTTAATTCATTTCCTTTCCAATGGTGCCAGTTTTATTACGATTGGATGATTCTAAGTGGATTAAATTACCGATTATGCAAATATATGCAAATTCTCGCTAAGGTTCGAGCGCGTTGCATTTGCCCCCGAGAGACTGCAGTCTGCCACTTTGAGGGTTAACTAAATATTTGGCTAAAGTATAGTAATTCTCTTCAAAAATGTATTACTTCTTTTAGACATTATGCACCAAAGCTAATATGAGTTAGTAAAAGTAACAATTGTCTAATAGATATTATACAGAGTGTAAAATACATCATGTTACACCTCAATGTAATTTAAGTAGATTGCTGCATCAACGTAAAACCTCTACTATACATTATATAAGATAGTTATAGCAGTAACTTAAAAAATCATATTTTTGAGCGCAGCAAACAAATGCGTTAGCCGATTTTTATTTTCTGACCACAGAAATTTCTGGATTTATAAGGGATTTAATTTGATGTATCACAAGCCATACTTTTTTATTAATAATTTGAGGTGGCAGGGGTAGGGAGTTTTGGGATTTTGTATTAATACAGACTCATTATTACAGCAATTATTTTCATCATTTCGGTGCAACACATATAATAGCTAAATATTATTCATAATGACTACATTAATTAATTTGTACCATTCACACCAATCAAATACTCTAAGATATACCAGAGAATACAATATAAAGAGAAATAGATTCGTCAAGCTTTTTATTGAAATATATTCTAGTTATTTCAGTAGGCCGGTATGCAATTTATTTTTTGCAGTAAAGAAGACAATTTTTAAATAAAACTTGTAAATATTTGGATAATTTTAATCCATTTTTTGTGGACATCCTACAAAATTTGTATTTAAAAAGACTTAAATTATATAATAAGGAAATTTAATAACTGATTAAAATATCAAAAGCAGCTATGTGATTTTTTTAAAGAATGATTAAAAGTTTCATTCAAAATAATTTGAAATAATTTGTTCTGCTCTTGGGAAATTTATTTCAATCAGGTAGCATAAAAAGTGTTCCGTGTCGTGGCTATGGGTCGTAACACAGTCTGGAACTAATCCTCAAGGGTTAAACAGGATATGAAGATATATTGTCTGCTTCTACTCTGGCCTGGGACTGTAGTTTGTTGCTGACGGAGAATGATTAAACATTGTATTTTATACTGTGTATTCATTTTATAAATGTTAACTCTCTCTGTTCAGTTCAACAACACCCTATCTATCGCTGTGAGTTACTTTTTCTTCATTTATTTATATTATAAATTCCCTCTTCTGACTGTTTTACAGGGTGGTTCAAATTGACACAACAAAATTTAAAAAATGTATTCTACTTCTGAAATTAGAAAATAGTTTACACAAACATAGGTCCGGAAATCTCGTCAGTCTGTCCTGTAATTAGTTTATCTATAATATCAGTTCCGTCTGTCAATAATTAAATAGAAAAACAAAGTAGACCTAGTAGTGTCTATAAAGTAAACCTGGCAGATTTAGATTGTTTCTTCAGCAAGATTAATTTCCTTACTTCGCCTCTGTCGGTTCAGACTTAACCATTTCCATTTCATTTCTTACACTCTACCGGATGGATCGTTCGGGTAACCGTTCAGCACAAATTTACAGTTAATTAACTCTTAATTACACAAAGCATTGATTTTCAGCTCCAAAAGCTATGATCCCAGAGGCTTTGCATATGAACAAAAAATATATTTAAATGAAGTTGAAGTATAGTAAATTACTTAGCATATTAAATTTGCTGTTTATCACGCATATCTTCTTGAATCACCCTGTATACATTAAGTATACAGTATTATAGATTTAATACTTTGAAATTAGTATTGTAGGTCATAAATTAACTTTGACAATTGCACTACTTTACACCTCACTACGACAACAGAAAGTGTACAATGGGTCAGATTAGGACATACCTTGGAGATCTTGTTGTCGTGTTTTGTGTACTTGATGTACTTATAATGCTTGTTCTCGTACTTGAAGTCTTGTGGTGTGAATGTATACTTGTCTGCTATTGTCTGAGAAGGTTGAAGTTTGTCTCCGTCAAGTACAGTAGCCTTGTATTTGTTCATGAAATTGTTCATTCGCTCCGCTTGTTTTTGTTTCTTCCGCATGTGAATGTCTCCATCTATGAAACATTAAAATTAAGCAATAGTAAAAAATGATTTAAAAAATATTAAATTTAAAAGTAAAATGTCTTTATTAAAACTAAAAACAGCATATAATATGATCTGATCTAATATAGATTTTTTTCATAATCAATAAGTTAACTTTTCAGCATAATTATAATGTGTTACCTAATGCATCATTACTAAATTTTTAGAATTTTAAGGGATAGTATAATAAACTGTATCTATAATCATTATAAAAATAATAAATTTTATTGTAAAAATTTGTACTGGTATATCTAATACCAGTACAATGAGACTATCCTTACCCTTTAGAGGTTCTGTCATGTTGTCTAGAGAGGCAAAAATAATTTTTGGATGCTCTTTGCTCTCATTTTGATCAAATTTTACTATAATTGTGTGCACCGTTTTAGTACACAAAGACATTTTAAATTTAGTACTATACTAAATTACTGTTGCATGTTATGACTACAACAGTATTTTTCCAATTTTGTGCATATTCGGTTACGCCATGTTTCTATACCGAAACATGTGTATAGAAACATGTAATACATGGACAGTAATATTTGGACTAAAAGGCCAGGTACTACTGCAAAACCCATTCTTTTTATCAAGTGTAAATACTTTACTATTATGTGAACAGTTTCATGAGCTCATTAAAGAATTATTGAGGAAGTTTTATCACATCACATGGTCCTTTGTAACCGAAGGTTAGTGTAACTGACTCCAAGTTTAAAGTTCCCAGTTGGAATACAAATGAAGACTGGATGTTTATGAAGTAGGAATATGAAACGGTTGACTTTCAGGCAATGGTATCATATTAAAATTTGTTCGCCTTAAAATCTCAATAAATAAATAAAAATTATCTCATATACATGATACTACAAAGGCTCCCGTGCACAGGTGTTGAACGTAGTAAGAATATTCCCTAGCATTTTAATTTTGGTAAAAATGTTATTTTTAAGTTCGGGATTATAGAAATAGACAACAACTACTAATTTTCTCAGACAGTTAAACAGCACTTAAAGCGTTGGACTCAGTACAAATCACAGCCAAACCGGTGAAGGGATACAGTTGAACGAATGTTGACGCTACGTCCGGGTGACGTTATAAAGATGTAACAACACACTAATCGTATTTTTGTTACCTTGAGTGAAAGGACAAACAACTAAACAGTATTACTATTATTGGCAACATTATTCATGACGTTTATTAACCCTTTGCACTCCGGTAGGATTTTTAATAAAAGTCCTCTGGGCTTGGATTGCCAGTAGTGCTGTCCACAGCCATTTCTTTATCAAGTCTGAATGGTTTATGCAAGTTACGTTCCTCTCAGCTCGGATGGCCAGCAGTACTGGACAAGGTAAAATCCCACGAATACCCGGATGGCCAGTAGGACTGGCCAAACAAATGATCTGCACTAATTTATTTTAATTAGTTTTATTTTGTGTGGATTGTGCTGAAATCTATAGTCAAAATCTTAAACTAATTAATTCCCGCTTTTTTCTGGTCTGTGTTGTATCTAAACTTAGCAATATTTGTTACATTAAAACCTTACCAGCAGTTTAGTTTTACATTGTAGTGGTCTAGCCTAGTGTTTTTTTGAAAATTTTGAAGTAATTTAATAGAACAAAAGTTACTTAGTTTGTTATTGCTTTTAAGTGTTTTTTGTTAACAAGTACTTGATTTAGATTTATTTTAAATTACCAAAAATGTTGTTACATAAGTAGTATACAATGGTTTATTTTTTCATTAAAATATATTATAACTTTATATTTACAGCTAAACCAAAAACTCACCAATAACAATATAATATATCTACTTTTTTGTATGGAAAAATAAAAGAGTTACTAAAAGCCCATGCTCAAACTAAAATGTTCAAACAAAATTAAAACGTAATTGTATTTAAAAAATTATTAATAGTACAGTATATTATCTACTTTATTATGCAATTAAAAAGTTTAAAAAAATTAATTGATTTTGTTTTATTTTAAATTACCAAAAAATATTGTTAGGTATACCGGCAGGGCCGGATTTAGCATGGGGCAAAGTGGGCCCGTGCCCATAGTGGCAAATTTTTAGGAGCGGCAAAACGGCAAAAAAAACTGGAATTGGGGAAATAATATTACAGTTCTGTATTATGTTTTAGAACAAAACTAAAACTCCATTCCAGTTTTACAACAGCATGCGTATGAGCGTCTGACATAGATGTAGTCATGAATGAGCTAATGCCAAGTTATTCGTTTGACTCAAACTAAATGTACGCCTGTACACTGACGTGTTTGTGAAAATGTGTGTGAGAGGGATGCGGCCACTGCTTCGTGCATCCTCGGCTCCGTTAGGCGGCGAATCAATACACTTCGTGCCTTCGACTTGCACCGAGAAAGGCGAGAAATCACAGTTGTCTGTTTTGTCATTCGTTCAGTTCAGTCTTATTGTCGTTTGCTTTTCACTATCACCACTTTTTCACTGTTCTTGTGCTGCAGCACAACTCTTCAGTGTGATTCGTTCAGTATAAAACTGATTAATTGTAGCCTACTTTTGTTTTTAAAGTTTTAAACGTAGTAGCCTATAGTAGTGTAGTGTGTTTTAAAGAAAAGTGTTTTCAAACTCAACATGGATGGACGTAATTGTTTAAACTGTATAATGTATAATAAACTTGAAATACTTGATTTGAAATTGATGAGTCTATAATAATTACAAAACTAATTTTAATCTTTGAGTGGTCTAATAGGATTAGCCTATTTATGATAATCTTAGGCCTATATTACTTTGAACTTAAATGATAGCTGTACTTTAAAAACTATAAATAAGAAACAGAATATACATTTTATTTTTTATTTAATTGTAATCAAAATTGTATCATTTACATTTACTCTTTAAAAGAAAATATTGATAATTTTATTATGTTCACAAGATTGTTCATTTACAGATTTCTTAAGATTGCCCATCAGCTTTGCTCAATTAATATTGGTTGATTTATTATCTAAAGTCATATGACAATAAATCTTTAATAAAATCTCGGGAAGGGTTATTGGCCGGGTTTGGATAATCTTTTTTATAATATGCATTTGGATTTTAATCTATGTTAGATATTGAATTTAGAAAATGGCATCAAGATTGTGCTTAAGATAAAATATTCAAAGTTCATTAATTTGATTAATTAGTCTCATTTAGTTGATTTTAACTATTTTTCTTTATAAAGTATACAGACTATACCAAGTTCTGTTCAATGTTAAACGGTTTTGTTTCAGGTAACACTTTTATTTTTAACTGAATAAATATCGGAATTGCAAAAAAAAAACACATCTTCATATTTGGACTCCTGGCTGTAGAATGCCTTCGAACTAGGCGGTCGTTAGGTCATTTTCAATTGTCTCCTAGGGGGGGTTCTTGGTATTGCTCATTTCATTTCCTTTTGTTGCACATCTGATCTCCGATTGGTCGGTTGTAGTTCATTTCGTTAGGCTCCATGTATTATAAGATTATAACGTTTCTTGTGTGAATATCGCATATTCGCGTGTAACATGAGTATTTATTTAGCACATTAATATTTCTTTTAAATTTATGCCATATTGGTTAAAATTACCATTATATTAGTAAAATAAAATTATGTATTAAACCGCGACCTTAGTATTAAGCAGGCCTACTCTAGTGTGTTAATGGCTGAATGTTACATCCTTATGTTATTTACGTTTTTACAATCTCTTTAAAATAAATACTAATACTTTTACTTTAATTGACATTGTTTTACTGAACACTTATTTATGTTACACATATCTATATTATGTTCTATTGGTTGTATTTAGGTTTTCTTATAACATAATTTCGAATCGCAACCTTTAATATCGATCATATGTTGAGATGTTTGTTTACATTTGTATAACCTAGTTTGGGTTCAATACGATTTGTGATCTTCACACTGGATAACTGTGATTAAAGAATTGGTGTTAATGCTTGTTTGTTAATTTTATAGTGGTTAATAAATGGAAAAGTGCTATGTAAAAGTGTGGTATAATTTATTGTGATCTTGGTTGAAGTAGACTAGGCCTAGGCTAGGTTTGTTTTTGTTTTTGTGAATTGGCAATCTTTAAGTTATAGGTCATTGTGTGATTCATGAGATTTGATATCATTATAAGTCTTTTATTATTTTGCAAAAGCACTTCTGAATTTCACCTTGTAAAAATTACATAATAACGTAATTAAATTTTTAAAAGTAAAATTAGATTTAGCCCCCTCAACTCCTGTTGGTGTAATCATGCAGAAATATTAATAAAAATTGAGTATAATATTTCTCTAAAGAAGAAACATTTATTTGTTTTTTGTTTGTAATTCAAACTACATATATTACAACCGGAAAGGTTGTGGCACTAGTTCGTTGATTCCGTTTTACGTGTTTTTTTTTTTTTACCTTGTATTGTTTTTATTTAATTGATTGCTCAAACTCCTCGACAGTTCTTGACTGAATTTACTGAACTATATCGGAGTTTTATTATATCGGAGTTTTTGTGGCTCATTAAGAGCAAAGAATACTCCGACAGGAATAAAAAAGACCTTGCGCACATAGTGCTCATTCAAAAATACAAGGAGTTTGATCTGTTGGCAGACAGAAACACTGTTGTGTTTCTGTTGTGTTGCAACAAATTAATGCATTGCGTACGGTTTATAAGAAAGAACTATCAAAAGTAAAATATTGGTCAATGAAGATTGAACAAGAAATCGTGGCATGTAAACAGTGCTCACACTTTCGACTTATTGTAACGATAAATTGTTACGATTTATCGTAGCGTGTAAACCGGGCTTAAAGCTCAATGGTGCTCGACCGGGATATTTTGACAATAATATAGAGATACCTTTGGATTCGTCAAGATTTTAAATTTCTAAAACTTCCATGCAATAAAACGTCACTTCCATAGTTCCAAAGGTATGGAATTATCTGTAAACCTTTGCAATTGGACAAATTTCAACGAATAAAACAGTATACATTTTGAGTTCGAGCTATCTCTTATAATTCGAATTATTTCAATATACTTTTTTATATCTATTTATAGACCAAAGTTCAATCTTTCGTTTAGTGTAAAGCAAACTATATTTACTCTAACGGTTTTGTTCGTACAGTTCTGAGAAATACTGACAAATGGTAAATTCAAAACTCGACCTTCTCACGCTCCCGAAGTAGCACTTCCAACGGTTTTCACACAGAACGTCGTTTTTGATGTGTCCGTAAGAAGTTCAATTCGTTTGATCTAATTTTGTGATTCAAGTAAAACTAAGTCAAATACTTTTATGAAATTATAATTTACAAGTATACAGTTCATTTGTTTGATTTATTCTCTACACTTTCTTATAATATTAAGGCCTATTTCATATTTGGGCAAGGAATATATTCCTAAATTACTATTCATACTAGGCCTAGTTTTATTGGGAGTCTTTGAACTGGTGTTTTCAAAATAAGAAAATTGAAATTGATAAATATTTTTATACAGTTCTATTCAGGACTAAATTGCAACATGTTTTACATCTACGAAAAAAACACAAAAAATGATTACTACTTTTACTTTCCTTACCCTATACTAGGTAAGGTAAGTATTGCGATCGACCCAAAAATTCGATGTTGAGTTTTCATAATATCTTTACGTTTCAAGGCCCCCTGAGTCCAAAAAATGCATTTTTGGCAATTGGTCTGTCTGTGTGTCTGTGTGTCTGTGTGTGTGTGTGTGTGTCCGGAGTGCACAGGGCAAACGGCTCGACGGATCGAACTGAAATTTACAGGATATCTTCAAACATGTAAACAATTAAACCCATGTAAATTTGAAGCAAATCGGAGGTGGTGTCTTACCGTGGGAGCAGTTTTTAGCACATTTTTGGTATTTACTCCAAATTCCCTCTAACGATTTTGATTAAACTTTGCTAACATACTCTACTCCGACCCCCTTAACACCCTATGTACGTGAAAGACCGTTAAACATTCGTTGAAAAAAGTTATTACAAAAACCAAGTTATTTTGTTTTTATCTCTGAAATGGCTGCTCCTATCGACTTGAAAATGGCCTCATTCGATTCAGCGTCCAAAATAATGTCAAAAACGATACCCCACTCAACTTTTTCCATTTTTTCAAAAATTGCCCCCAAAAAGGGCGTTTTTGGGGGTAAAAATGTCTTTTTTTAAACTAGCCGTATTTGGTATCAAATTTGACATTTTTTGAGGTTAGAAATCGATTGAGACCAAAATCAGGTCCGTGGGATTAACCGTTTTGAAGTTAGTACCGCTTTCTTCGAAACGGATACTCCTATTAACTCGAAAATGGTATCATCAATCTCTCGCTCGAGAAATTTGATAATTGATACAGCATCTATTTTGGTAAGGAAAGTTGTGTGATGTGCACACCAGATGTTTTATGTAGGCCTTAAGTTGAACTTTTTCCTTTCGTTACTAAACATTTTTACTTCTTGAGCTAATAACTTTGTAAATTTTACATCAACAATTTTTTTTACTGGCATATATAAATTCTTTGAACATTTCTCTACAAAACAGCTATTGCACACTTTTGAATTGGTTTATAATTACTATATTTGGGGAATTTTTGAAAATATGCTTGCACACACACCGAAATGGCTTGACTTCAGAAAAACGTTAGCATTAACACTTCTAGTGTTAATTGTGGGGAGGGCGGCAATTTTGGGGGGCCCATAGGCGCAAAATATGTAGATCCGGCCCTGGGTACCGGTATGTTGTTTACAATGGTTTATTTTATTCATTAAAATACAGTATATTATAACTGTATATTTACAGCTAAACCAAAAACTCACCAATAACAATATAATATATCTACATTTTTTGTATGGCAAAATAAAAGAGTTACTAAAAGCCCATGATTTTATTACAAAAATAAATACCCACTAACAACATTTCAGATTGTAGTGAAAAATAAATTCAGAGCTGTTGACGACTCACAGTGAAGATGGCGCCAGAGCTGACAACAGTAACGTAAGCGGCCAGTCAGGCTGGCCATCCGAGCTGTGAGGACGTTTAAAGGGGTAAATATTTAGAGCTGACTGAGAATAGCGTATGGCCAGAAGTACTGGCCATCCGAGCGCAAAAGGTTAAAAATAAAAAAACTATACTTTTACTAATAAATATGTTACATATATTTTATGTCTGTCTACAGTCATTTATTAGTCCTTATACGATGGGACAATCAATTTCGGAAGTCATGCTTCCATTATCAAGTCAAATACAACACTTAACACGTATACAGATATTATGTCACATGTAGGTATGTGACAGATTTATTAGTCTACTAACAGTGATTCTAGGCATCTAATTTAATGTAAACTAAACTTTTTTTTTAATGTACAGTAGGGTCCCGATAATTCGAGCTAATGGGAGCTGAAGTCACCTACAATTATAAATTAGGTAACATTTTGAAGTGTGTAAAGTTAATGAGTAAAAAATTAGGTTAAACATTTAAATATATGTTCCGTGTACAGTATTAACAAACTGTAGTATTACTGTTATTTACAAAACATTAAAATTACAGTACCGGGACGTATTAAAACATTAACCTACTTAACATTAAAACATAACATAACGTTAAAAAACTCAAAACCGTACTGAATATAGTAAAACTTCTTTCACTCAATAGAACAAATGTTTCTTTTTTTTTTTTTTTGTAATTAACTTTCATATGCCTACAATCGGAAGTAATCTGTAATCTTCCTTTGAACTTTCCTTCTGTGAAATAAATTCCTTCTGTCACATAAACACTTTCCAAGCAAGGTCATGGGTTTAGTTACACACAGCACAAAACTGACACAGTATATGGCCAGCCGAGGCCATTAAAACTAAGTTCAACTGTATCTCTTATCACTATCCAAACTCTCTACAAAAAACATGGTGGAATTGCAATGGGTGCCAGGACACCGTGGCATTCCAGGAAAAGAGCATCTACACCCTTCATGGAACCAATGTGCTGTTGGCAATGAGCACAGTGAACATTCACAACTGGGCCAGGGAACCACAAATCAGGGGACCAAGCACTAAGCCAACTAAGTAACTGATCAAGATAAAGTGGACATGGTCAGTCCAGGAAACATCTAGCAACAGTGGGAGTCTTGGACGGCGATGAAAGCTGTCGGCTTAGTGAACAGGCCAAGAGTCTGCAAGACATGTCATCTTTGACTGTGAGATGCTGGAGCACAGATGGAGAGAGCTCTTTGGCATTTAGCAACTAGGCGAAGAAGAAGATACATACTTGGTGGAGAAAATCCTGGACCTCACAAGGAGTATAGGCTTCTAACTAGCTAAAAATATAGAGGGCACAATAAACCAAAGTTGACTTGCAATGAATATTCGTTTCAAGAAGGAGTTCACCCCTTTAAGAATTAATCTAATTTAATCTAAAAAAGGGATAAAATAAGTAAATAAAATAAAAATATGTTTGGTATTTGTTTAAATTATAACAATTGTTGTTTTGAGAATTATTTCATTTCGTAAAAATAAAATTTATTTCTAATAATGTATAGGAAAGTTTATTAATCAAATTTTAAAGTATAAATTAAGGGGCTAGCTAAGGCTAAACTTAGTAGGTTGAAATAGACAAACTTGTTTAATCATTATTATTAGTTTTTAAGTGTTTTTAACAGTACAATATTACAAAGTTGTAAAACAAATTAATAATACAATACAACACATATTGTAAACATATGAGTTTAAAGTTTTTGAAAAAAATGCTGTTGAATTTTGTTAGGCTAACTGTTAAAAAATAATATAAAGAATAAGAAAATAGTTTAGAAGTTTATTTAGATAACAAATTTCAATAAAAAATGTAATTTAAAAGTGATCTACATTCATTCTCTTTAACCTTCAATCCCACCGAGCACCACCTCTAATAACGAAATATCTATACAAGGCTTGTCATTAGCAGGCATGAGAGATTTAGTAATTAATTATTGTACTTTTAATTAATTACATTTTCGTTTTTAATAAATTACTTAAATTCTTTACTGTACTTTAATTCTTTTAACAATTGTTATAAAACCAGCTGCCTACTATAAAAATAATTTGCAGCAGTGTCTATCAATAAACCTATCACCCCAGTGCTAAATCAGGACTCAGGAGCTAATAGGAAATGGTTTTGCGGTTGACAGAACAAATTGTTAATTCAACTGAGTTCATTTTCACACCACAATGTAACCATTATTGGTTAATCAACTGTTATATTAAAATAAACTTAATTATAAAAACCCGAGACTATAGGTTTATAGCTATTTACGTTACAAGTGTAGTAAGAGCGTTTTTACATCACGCAGGTGAATGTTGTGCAACAAGCGAAGCGAGTTTGCATAATTCACCTAAGTGATGTAAACACGCTCTTGCGTAACGTGTAACATACAAGATTTTACCTGACCCGACAATATACAGGGGGTTACATACAATATTTTTCATGTCCCCACAATATACAGGACGGGGTGTAAATAAGTTAATCTACAATATATAAACTGGTTTGTTTTTAAGTGAACTGTTTTTATTGATTACAATAAAATACAGGATATTTTTACTTGGAAACACAACCTTTAAATCAGTCAATTC
>JAGFPH010000429.1:337729-348258 GCA_018207615.1 Philaenus spumarius | reverse complement strand
TTGGATCCTGACGCATTATCAGTAGGGCCAGAGTTTTGATAAGGATATATTGAGCTCATTCGAAATTGTTACAAACCTTCTAATATTATCAATATTTTGTTTCCCGAACTTTTTATGGTTTTTGATAATTGAAACCCATAGCGGAAGGAGTGAATATTACAAAAATAAATTAGTTGTTTAACTTATTAGTTGTTAATAGTGGAGGTATCGAAATTTATCCGCGCCTGCAGATCGAGCCGAAAAGGATATTTTTGTTTGTTGTGTAGTCAATGTTTAAATCTAGACACTATTCTCAGTTCCTCTAATAACACGTCGGTACAACTTGTAATACCAACGGTGACATTTTAGAAATAAAGTCTGCACAGTACCTGGAAGCACGGGACTTGGGAATGGAGGTTTATAGATTTATGGGAAACATTTCATTTCCCTAGACTTGACAAGTTGTCACCTTAACGTGCGACTTCCTTACCTCAACGCACGTTATTACGTTAACCTTAAAGCGAAGATGTCGGTAACTTTGCTTAATAAAGCTTAATCTAATGTTAATGTGGGAAATATGCTTTCAGCGTCAATTACAGTAGACTATAGCGACGATAGCGTACAACTATGATCATAACAATATGTGTCTTTACGAATAAAAATAAAAGTAATTAACAAATTAAAGTAATTAAAAAGTCAGAGTAACTAAAAAACCAAAGTGTCTAAACAAAGTAATTAAATAATAAAGCAACTAAAAATGAAGCAATTAAAGCAAGTAAAGAATCAAAATAACTAAAATATCTAAGTGACTATAATATTTAAGTAGATAAAAATCAAATAAAAATTTAAAGTAACTAAAAATCTAAGTAGGCCTAAATAAAAATCAAAGTATGTAATTAAAAAATTAAAGTAACTAAACAAATCAATGCAACTAAAAAAATAAAGTAATTCAAATTTAAAGTAACTAAAAAACCAAAGTGACTAAACAAAGTAATTAAAAAATAAAGCAACTAAAAATAAAGTAATTAAAACAAATAAAGAATCAAAATAATTAAAAAAAATCTAAGTCACTATAATATTTAAGTAGATAAAAATCAAAATAAAATTTAAAGTAACTAAAAATGTAAGTAAATAAAAATGAAAGTAATTGAAATAAACGGTACCAGGAACTGGCACATACTTTCTCACAAACATATTTAAATTATTAAACAGATTCACTGTGACTTCGTAATTGTAGGTGGGGTAGAAGAGGTGATTTATTAAAGTAGGAGATTAAATAATACATATTATTATTGTTATCTAGAGAGAAAACTATTCGTTCGATTTCGAACAAATTTGCACCAAACACTTCAATTAGGCCTGTATAGATGCACAAAAAAAGGCTTTGAATGTTTTTCAAAAACAACCCCCTTTATGGCCAAAAACCGGAAAAATCTGTTATTATTATTACCTAAACGAAAATTTTTAGAAAGATGCTGTTTTTTTGCATATGGTAGGGTACATTAAGGGCTACAAATAAGCCAAATTTGTTCAAAATCGTTAGAGCGGTTTTTTGATAAAAAAATAATAACTAATGTTTTGGGGTTTTTTTGCCAAAAAGGGTTTTGTTTTTCAAAATTTTTCAAACCCGTTTTTCGTGCGTCTACACAGGCATACTTGAGATGTCTGGTGCAAATTTGTTTGAAATCGATCGAATAGTTTTCGCTCTAGCTTTGTATACATACAGACATTTTGTAAAAACCACTTTTTTTACTCAGGGGGTCCCAAAACGGATATTTCCACAAAAATCTCAACATAGATTTTTTTTTGCGGTCACTATACTTTCTCTATACTTAGTATAGTGAGAAAGTAAAAGAAATATTGACATTAAAAGATCTTAAAATACGCATTGTTTTTAACAGCAGTTCTGGTGACGTTTATGGATTACACGAATTAAAACAAACATTAAAAGAAATATTGACATTAAAAGATCTTAAAATACGCATATCACTACCTATTACGAAATTGTTTCATAATTCATTGAAAAGGTTATACAAATTTGAGAAACCCCTTTTGTGCCTGGTTTAACGGAAAAAGAAATATAACGAAATGTTTGCAATCCCCCTCAATAAACTTCAACCATGAATTTAATATTAGTTTTAGAAGAATGAATATTAAATGTAAGAAGAAACTATACATGAGGCAGTGTATAATAGAACATTTTCAATATGTTACTCTTCACTATGGCAACAGTCAATACTTCAACTACTGTGGGAATAAGTTAGTAGCCCTACAATATGAACTTCTCTTCTCTATAAAATACAATATCTGCTATCAAGGTTTCTGCATTTTTCTATTAGATAGTCAGTTATTAAAAAGTGGAAATAGTAAGATTACTAGTGTAGCACATATCGTAGTGTTCAAGAATAAAAGTAAGTTAGTATAAATCTTTTAAAGTAAAAGTGCCCAGCATGTCACCTTCCCAAAAAAAGTTCTGTTTTAGAAGCATTGTTGTGTGTAACTAAAAATATTAATAAAAACTCGCAAAATATACACAACACGTACAGTTTGTTCTATATGTTATATATTATATAATGTATTTCACTTACTTCCTCTCGGAAAAGTGTTCTAAAACCAACCCCTCATTATTCATTGATTCAATGTTATATTGAACTAACCAATAACAATAACCTCTGAGAGAAAGATTACATTATTCATTGGGGGTTGTGACCAGTGAAGTTACGCCTAACAGTATTACCGAACAAATAATGAATTAAACATATATTTTCCTACACAATATGTAACTTTTACCTTTCAGGGATTTCTTGGTACATTTCGAGCCTTTAGTAGGCCTGTACCAACACTTGCGGCAAAAACTGCATCTCAGTCTAATGACTATCCACCACTTCAATCCAGTTTACACAGGAAATTAATTATACTTTATCTACAGGTGAAAGGTTTTTAGCGAATTGCAGTGATTCTTATGGTAAGACCTGAGGTCGGGAGTGCTAAATGACTACCGATCATGGTTCGCAGAACACGTTTTGGAGTGCCATTAACAATATTTAAAAATTTTCGTACTAGGAAAAAATTTGTTGAGGGTATTATCTAAAACAATAAATACAGGAGATTGTTATTTTGTGCCCGTCTTGTTCCCCCAATAACGATTAAAACGTAAAATACCATAAAAGTACCCGTTTCAAATCCAAGAGGCCGTCATCGACATCTGAAGGTCGGTATGCAAACTCGCTTTAATAGATCATCTCGAACATGAAAACAAACAAATAACATAGGTAGTATAGTAGCTAATGAACATCGGCAGCAAATGTCTGAAAAACAGTTATGTTGTTCCTAGTTTGATCGAACCCCTTACGGTTCTAGAAGTTAATACATTTATTTGAAAGGACTATTTACAAGCTACTGCAAAGGAAAAGAGAAACACTTGACGCATAATTTGTTACTTATCTATAGCCTACGATACTAACGTACCACCTACTGCTCTATGGAGTCACCAACAAGCAACTCTTCATTTTCTCAACATTTAATTGTCTTCTTTTTACTTTTTCCTTCTCGTTGCAGACATCTTTCTTAGAGCTAATCTCGTTTCACTCCCTTTAATACCTCCCCTCCGCCCACATCCACTCCACGTCTGAGATACTTATTTCCCTGATTATTTCATAAAGTTTCCCTTTCACAGAATTTACTTCAATTCTAAAAATGTAAGACTTTTCAAGGAACAACTGTAGAAAGACTTAAACCTCGAACTTTTTTGGTCCCGTTGAATGAAACTTGTTAAATTAGTTTATAAATAAAGGGTGTAAACAGAATATAGGACGAGTATAGTGGCGAATAAGATACGGTTCCCACTGCCGAACTGTGCAAGTTTTATTCTATTAAATACATTAACTCACAAACTCAAGATTTTTCATAACTAAAACTTTATGAATAAAACTCATAGAAACGAACTGGCTTAGTATATTTTATGAGAAAACACTACCAAAGGAGCATATAATATGATAAAAACAGACACAGACCCATTCAACATTAATCAACAAATAAGTAATTAACTATTTAACTTTAACTTAAAATTGTACGTCAAAATATCCATTCTTTATCGTGATTTGAATTAAGTGTGCGACATGACATTCGACCATCTTCAGGTCACAATCACCAATCACGAAAAACAGCAAAGTGTAAAAAAAGGCTAAATGCGCTAGGCTAGTCAGTTGAAACTCCAATAAAGTTTCGTAGCTTCGGACCTAACTACTGGCGATCGATTTACATTTTACATGTTGGAACGGCCAATTGACCGATCCAATTGGGGTTAATTAATTACATTAATTAAAATAAATTCAGAGTCAATATAACAAAAGATTAAAGCCAAAGGGTGTCAAAAAAGCCCAAAATTAAGATAAAAAAGTAGTTTCTAATGTGAAAATAGTATTTATTAATAATTTTGAAGAATTAACTAAAATTGTGTTAGTTAAATAAGTGCAGACTATGACGTAGGCTTTAGCGACAAAGTCGAACAAAACCTTGCAGGATCTGACAGGCATTGACTTGTCCAGTCTTGTCTAAATTTGGTAGAAATGAATTAACATTGGAAGATAGGGGTTTGTAATTTTATAAAAAAAAGTTGTTATTATTAGATTTATGTTGAAAGGAGAGTTAAATAAGCAAGGAGTAATAAAAATAAATTTGTTATGATAATTTGTTAAAAAGTTATAGACAAAAACGTAAGCGTAAACAAATCGATTTTGCAGAATTTAAATAAAATCCAAAAACAAAGTAGAGTAATTTGTAGAGTTAAAAAGGGTTAAGAAAATAAGGTAATAAAAAATATAAAGTTATAAAGTTTAATAGCTTAAAAATAAAGTGTAAAGTCATTCTTGGGCATAAAAAGGCTAATAACTCATAAAGTTCAAATGTAATTAAATCATAAAAAATAGCATTTAATAGAGTCAATAATAGGGCATAATCAAGCCGAAGTTCAATATATATAAATAAATAGTTTTGTAAAAATAAAATAAATTAATAAAAATTTTTTATTAATTCAAAATAAATACAAGGGAGATTAATAAAAGGGAAATATTGATAAAATAGAGTATATATATGTGTAATAAATTGTAATGCCATGTGAGATATGAAAAGAGCTTTAAAGGGGGGGATGAGACGCCGAAAACCAAACGAAGCCAATTAGAGTAACAACAAGCTGAATAACTAGACAACCAAACAAGCTATCAAAAAACCAACAACAGATTAGCGTGTTTCAAGACCAACCGAAGAAGATACAAGCAAGAAAAAATGGAAAATTTCAAATTTACAGGAAATAAATTTCAAAATTTAAGCAAAACTAACGAAGTCTATAACTCAAGAAGGAAGAGGAGTAGAAACGCCATTCGAATTCCAGGGAAACCAGAAAACGTCAAACAATCCATAGAAGTCAACAAAATCAAAATCCGACCACGCAAAAAGAAGTTATAGAGTTTGGATGAAATCAAAGTCAATTTCGCAAAACGACAGGCACGGACATGAAGTCAAGCCCGAAGCTGCGAGGGGGAAGTGACGTCATCGGATCTACTACGAAGAGCAAAACAGACCGCACATTGTAATTCAATAAATGAAGATAATAATTAAATTAGGCCTAATCGATGGGAAATAAAGGCACTAAAATTCATCAAATAAATCAGGAAATATATTAAGACCAAAAAATATATTTCTAAAGCAAGAAATCAGGATTTCTTGTTATATAGAGGAAGATGCTGGTTTGACAAGGGAAAAGTCGAGAAGAGAAGCTTGCATCCCCTCTAACTTCAGTTTAGCACGAAGCGCCAACGAGTAAACAGCTGACCAAGCTCCGAGGGTACTTAAAAGAAAGGCGTAGGGCGATCAGTTTCGGTGTGCGTTCATTCTAAGCTCCGGCCTAAAGCTAAGTCGGGTCGTGATAATTTCGGGAGAAGAATATCCATATAAACGGCCTATCTTGCCAAAAGATACTGCAATCAACTAGGAGAGGACAACTTTAATTAAGTCTAGGAGAAGACAACTGTAAGCCGAAGAAACCATTCTGGGGACCAAGGAGAACAACTTTAAATCGCTGGAAATCGACAGAAGGAATTACGCGTCGAACTTCTTGTGTTCTGTAAGTGGCAAACGATCATTGTTACTTATAATTTTAAATAAATCCCTTTTTTACAAAATAATAAATAAATTAAATTAAATAAATAAATTCAAGTAAATTCTGGGGAAATTGAATAAAGTAAACTCGTTTAGTAAATTTCATTACTCGCAATGGCAAATCGAAATATGTAAATAATATAATCATTAATATACAAATTTTAATTAATAAATTAATTAATCACTTTGCTACTTTTCAATATATGTAATTATAAGTTAAAGATTAATAAATTTCATTGTGTTTTTGAAAATAATAATTTGTTGTTTCAAAGTTAATGGATTTATGTTAATTAATAAATCGTTTTTGTGTTTTCAATAGAAAAATTTTGAATATATAATTTACAAATCCAATCAAATTAATCCTAAAACCATTCAGTGCTCTAGTGTAATTAAGTCAGCAGGTGAGTTATTCACGGATCACTACAAATTTAACTCCAAAGGGAACGATCCCGAAAAAGAGTCTAGAATTGAGCTAGTGTACTACACAAAAGACAAAACAGGTCTAATTAATTTAAAATTTAAAACTTAAGAATAGGAAACAAAAAGTTTTCCTTTTCTTGCCCTCGCCAAACTTCTCAAATTGTTCTCACGGGGTAGTACAACAGAACAACGTCAAATAAGGCCTGAAAATACTTGGATGTTATTTGATGAGGGAAAGTGTTAAAGTTAACAACAAAAGGTTGTGTTTATTGAATAAATAAAGAGGGTAGGGAGGTTTGCGCGTGGCAATGTGTTATGCGCTGCTCCCCACAACTTCAACTGGTATAAATTAAAGACATTAAAAAACAAAATGAATCCATACTACTTAAAATCCTACAAATTGGAGATTTTTTGAAATTTTATATGATGTATTTTATGACAAAATGGACAAATGTTTACTCCATATGATGTCATTACTCGAAACGCTACACATAAAAAGGAGAAATAATAAATGTGTACTCCATATAAATGTTTTTATTCCAAAGGCTGCCAAATAGAAAAAAATGTGTACTCCATACGAAGGTTGTTACACTTAAGGCTACAAAATAGATAAAACTAACAAATGTTTAGTACATATGATGTCGTTACTCCAAACGCTACAAATAAAATGAGGAAAGAACACATTTGTAGGCTTACTCCTTATGAAGATAGCTACTACAACGGCTTTACAAAATGGAGAAAACAAAAACATTACGAAGACTGCTACTTTAAAGGTTACAAAATTAAGTAAAAAAAGAAATGTTACTCTATATGATGTTACTCCAAACATTTTTACTCCATTTTGACGATGTTGCTACTCTAACGGCTAGAAAATAGAGAAACACAAATTGTTACTCCGTAATAGGTTGTAGGACCGTTCTCGATGTTTTTATGAAGGAAGTTTTCAAACAATTTGGAACAGGTAAAAGTATTTCCGATACAAACCCTTCAGACCTGTAAGGGTTTTATACAGTAAAGGGGATGTCTATGTTTACTACATGTTACACAGTTCCATTAATCTCTGCAGTAGAATGTGTCAGGTACTTTCTTATACACTTTAAGTTCTAGAAGAAAAAAACACTTACTGCTTTTGTTTCCTCTATCAAGTTCCCTTTGTTTCTTTGTAATATATAATGCGTTTGTGTTGGCTGTAATCATCGATGGAAAATACATAAAACAAGTATATACAATTTTAATGGGCACAGAGAAAATACTACATATTGCCACGCACCACCCACTTCTTGTTTCGGGATCACAGGGCTTCGATTACCCTCTCCTTTACCCCTTAACTTCTCTTTTCACTCTTTCTTATCTTTTTACCTTTTATTTATTCTTTTTGAAATTCGGCCAACTTGTACCTGCCCGTATGACCCTTTTTGAGTGGTTGATGCGATGGCAAGAATTGGAATTTGTTTTTCTTTAATTTCCAGTTCTTATTTAAGAAATTTAGAAAACTTTTGTTTTGTTTTCTCTTTAGTACACTAGCTCTTTTTCTAACTCCGATCTCGAGGTCGTCCCCGGTGGAGATATACTTGTTATGATCAGAAAACACTTTTGCCTCACCTGAATCCTTATAATTAGAGCACTTAATGATTTAAAATTATGGTATTCTACTAATTTTATAAATGATTATCGCAACTCTTTCAAGAAATAAACAATTTATTGAACAAAATTAATGTATTAAATTTACGCAACTGCGTTTTCAACACAAAATATAATGGATAAAATGAATGTATATTTATAATTAAATTTTCGTCGATATTTACCACTGTGAGATGTGAGTTAATTATTATTAAAATGATTTTACTTTTCTTACACTTTCTCCTGAATTTACTTTATTTTATTAATTTAATTTATTGATTTTTGAATTTATTAAAATTTTCCTAGATTCGAAAACAACTTGATAATCTATTAATTACAACAAACAAGATGTTCTGTCTTCGGTTCCCAATCCTGGTGGTGTTGGTCCTCCGGAATCCTCCTAGGTCCAGTTAAGTCCCAATGGCAGTACGGTCTTCGGCCCGTTACTCTTGACCGGAGTTTAGCTAGATAGGTCCTCGCCTCGATTTTCTTCAAGATTTACTCTCTCTGACTTATACTGATGACGCCCAATGTCCGCTATTCTTGCGAGTGTTCCACTGCGATCGTTCCCTCAGCTAGTCTCTTGGAAAGCCCTTCTAGGATCTCTGAAGTACGTGGTGACGGTCTGGTATCTAAAACTGAACTAACTCGACAGGTCTCCCGACTGTAGGCTCGAACCCCTCCAATAATCGACAGAATTGTCTCGTTACTGTTTACTTTTGTTCGACGTGTTGATTCCTGAAATCTTTGCAATTTGGCTTTGAAAGTTTCAAACTGCCGTAACTTTCTTGTCCTTGGCCCAATTTTGGTTTTGTTGGTCTCATATTGTGTATGACGACCTTCTGCTCACGTAGCCCTTTGAATTGAAGTCGTACGCCCTTTTTTCGCCGTGTTATTTGCTTCGCAAGTTTTCGTTGAATTTTGAAATTTAATTCCGTGAATTTTATCAAATTTGGAATTTTCTTCTTCCTATCCTCTTCGTTTGGTTCCCAAACGAACGAATATGTTTTTGGATTTCTTCTATCTTGTTTGGTTCTCCCGCTATGGTTGATTTTCGGAAGCTTAATTTTGCGCTGCCGATTTTTGTGTTTTATTCCCCCCCGATTTTACCTTTCTCACATCTCAAGTGATATTACAATGCATTTAACTATTTTCTAACCTGTTCTGCCATTTATTACAGACTATTCTAATTATTTCTCCCTTTTGTTTAACTTTAAAGTTATTTATTTTTATTATTTAATTGCTTTAATTTTAATTATGATTTTTTTTGTCTAAACCTTGCATAGTTACCTTTTGTTAGTCTGTCGATTTTTCCCCCTTTTTCATTTTTTGAATTTACCTTTATTTTTGAACTTATAGGCCTTTTTATGCAAAATAATGACTTTAAATCCCTTTTTTGTTACTAAGTTATTTTTATTTTGAAATGAATTTGGGCTATTCCTTTATAGGCCTTATTAGGTCTCTATTAGGCCTAATTAGTTTTTTGAATTTATTCGACACAAACAATGTTTCATTTTTTGGTCTTACTTTTTGTACTATAACTCCTACATTAATTACTCTATTTAATAACTTTTTATACTGTTTCATTTGTCTTTTCCCCTCTTTTTAATAAACTAAAATATTTAACATGGTTTTAGATCTGCCTAGCAACAAGTAGAAGCTGACAAACTCTTGCCGTTCTCGACAGGAATTTTCTTGTCCCATCTTGTCGATTTAACTTAGTACAATTCACATCGCCTCTGTTATTATAATTGATAAAAAGTTAACCTGATTTCTTTAATAACTCTGAAACTATTCATATATCATCAAAAACTTATTCTTTCTTTTATTTACGCTTTAATTTTCTGATTCTTATGCTGTCTTTAAAATTAAAATTTGTTAACTTTTAATGTTTTGTGGTTCTAATTAGCAAGTCTAATTAGCGCCTTGCGACTGGCTAATTACCGTCGCAATATGCTGTCTGTAATTGTACACGGTTTCTAACAACAAACTATACATAGTCAAAAGTAGTCTGTTTCAAATAGTCAAACGCGTTTCGATTATCAAGTTGTCATCATCAGCGATAGTTAGGTTACAAACTTGTAATTGTTTTCTAAGAAACTGCGTCCATTTTATTATTTACTAGCAGTGGCTTTGCTCGCGGATATGAATAAGTGAATTAAAGAAATATCGGATAAATATTAAGAGTTCACTGGCCCAAAAACGTATCCTCAGTTTCGTCCAAATCAATCTGTTTCCCATTTATTATAAGATGATGCACCAGTAAGCGCAAAACCATTTCCGTCAGTTTGTTTAGGGTGTATTTTACATCTATGCGTACATTTTACCCAAAATATTTTCTACAAACAATATAT
>JAGFPH010000429.1:319488-330900 GCA_018207615.1 Philaenus spumarius | reverse complement strand
ATATAATGTACAACTAATTTATATAAAACAACTCAATCGATTTTAAAAAGAGAGCAACGCAACCTAGTGTTTTAAAAACGAATCTTACACTCATGATAATGACAGTGTCTAAGTGTTAAATAAGAGTATAGAGTACGTTGCAAAATAAAATTATTTTATGCTTTTATAAAATTTTAATATAATATGCAACTATTTTATATAAAACAACTCAATCGATTTTAAACCAAGAGCAACGTTAATACAGTGTTTTTAAAACGAATCTTATGTTAATGATGGTGTCTTCAAATTTACATATTCGCATAACTAATATAATGCACAACTATTTTATATGAATATTTAGTGCAATATTTTCATGTTATAGTATATGTAACTATTTTATATAAAACAATTCGATCGATTTAAAACGAGAGCAACGCAATCTATAGTAAAATTCACCTCAGAGTGAGGCGGAAGTTGAAGCCTACCGAGGGTCAGCACGGTCGACTGGTTTCCGCTCCACTTCTACCTGAATTTTAATTTTTTATAGTAGCGTTATGCAAACTTTTTTTATAACAAGAAAATATAAAAATAAATCACATAACGTTGTGTATCAAGATCGTCTGTTTATTTTGATACCAAATTTGAAGTAAATCGGTAAATGTTGAGTAATTAAAAACACCTTCAATAGTTCTTAGTTACATTAAAAGCTATGCCATTTAATTACTCAACATTTACCGATTTACTTCAAATTTGGTATCAAAATAAACAGACGATCGTGATACACAACGTTATGTGATTTATTTTTATATTTTCTTGTTATAAAAAAGTTTGCATAACGCTACTATAAAACATTAAAATTCAGGTAGAAGTGGAGCGGAAACCAGTCGACCGTGCTGACCGTCGGTAGGCTTGAACTTCCGCCTCACTCTGAGTTGAATTTTACTATAGTGTTTTTAAAAACGCATCTTAAACATATGATAATTAAGTAAGAGTGCAGAGTATATTCAAAATTACATATTCTCATAAAAGTATTATAATGTATATGTTATTTAATTAATGTACAGCTATTTTGTATAAAACAATTCAATCAATTTTAAAACGAGCGTAACGCAATCCAGAGCTTTTAAAACGGCAACTAAGTGTTAAGCAAGAGTACAGAGTATGTTTCAAAATTACATATTCACATAATAGTGTTATATGATTTTATAAAAATCTTATATAATGCACAACTAATTTATAAAAAACAACTCAATCGATTTTAAACCGAGATCAATGCAATCTAGTGTTTTTAAAACGCGCCTTAAACATATGTTAATTAAGTAAGTGTACAAAGTATATTCAATATTACATATTCTCATAAAAGTGTTATAATGTATTTGTTATTTATATACAATTCTAATATAATGTACATCTATTTTATATAAAACAACTCAATCGATTTTAAACCGAGAGCAACTCAATCTAGTATTTTTAAAACGTATCTTAAACTCATGTTAATGACAGTGTCTAAGTGTTAAGTAAGAGTACAGTGTACGTTTCAAAACTATTATATGCTTTTATATAATTCTAATGTAATGTACATCTATTTTATATAAAACAACTCAATCGATTTAAAACCAAGAGCAACGCAATCCAGTGTTTTTAAAACGTACTTATGTTAATGATGGTGTTTTTAAAATTACATATTCACATAAAAAGTATAATGTACAACTATTTTATATGAAACAACTCGATCGACTTTAAAACGAGTGCAACGCAATCTAGTGTTTTTAAAACGTATCTTAAACTCATGTTAAATACAGTGTCTAAGTGTTAAGTAAGAGTACAGAGTATGTTTCAAAATTACATAGTCACATAAAAGTGTTATATGTTTTTATATAAAATTCTAATACAGTATGTTTATAAACACATGTATCTAAACAACCGGAGCATTCAGTTAGCAAACGAAGAGTGACCACTCTTCGTTCGCATAAATGCTTCAACGTTTGTCAGCTAATGTCATTATTTTATACTATGCTTTGTGTGGAGGACTTGCAGTTCTGGTCAGAGATACTCCTCCCTCATATACTCAGCTCTCCCACAAACAATTACTGATGCAATACAAAATGTATTATGCAGTAGAGCAACTAATGTCATTATTTTATACTATGCTTTGTGTGGAAGACATGCAGTTTTGGTCAGGGATACTCCTCCCTCATATACTCAGCTCTCCCACAAACAATTACTGATACAATACAAAATGTATTATACAGTAGAGCAACTAATGTCATTATTTTATACTATGCTTTGTGTGGAGGACTTGCAGTTCTGGTCAGGGATATTCCTCCCTCATATACTCAGCTCTCCCACAAACAATTACTGATACAATACAAAATGTATTATACAGTAAAGCAACTAATGTCATTATTTTATACTATGCTTTGTGTGGAGGACTTGCAGTTCTGGTCAGGGATATTCCTCCCTCATATACTCAGCTTTCCCACAAACAATTACTGATACAATACAAAATGTATTATACAGTAGAGCAACGATTATATAGATTAATTCAAACCGATGCCGATCTGGATAACCAAACATTCGTTTAATTTAAAATAGCAAAAATTTCATAAAATTAAAAAAAAATAATTCTGAAAAACAATTTATGTAATTTTACTCTAGAGTTTTGATGTCCAAAACAAGAGATTTTTTTAACCAAAAGTGTAATATTGTTGTTTAATGTTCCAAAGCTTCCTGTTGGGGAGAGGTGAATAGTAGCAAATCCTTGATGACACGCTTTAAAAATTGAATAAATTTACATAACTGAAATCATTTTAACGATCTGGTTGATTGGCATGCCAGTTGTTCGGTCCAGGTTAGACTTATTCGACTGTGGTTATTCGGTTACCAAAACGTACGTTAAGGAAATATTATATAAGTAGTAGTTTGTATGTTTAACTCGTGTAAAACTTTGTTATTTATTAAGGGTTTTCTTCACCTTGCATAAAGCATTGAAAGCACACAGTTCGTAGTAATATGTTTTGAACTCCGTTTCCGTAGTGGTCTCTTAAATAATTTAGACCAGGCAAAGTACAGAAAAATAAATACATTTTTGCCTACAGTTCCGATTTGGATGAACTTTATTAAGATGCACTATAAAGATGCACTTTATACACCCGCGATGAATTTCTGCTTTCTCACGAAACTGGCCATATGTAGACGTTTTCCTGGTATTTTTCTGAACACGATGCAGAAAACTGCATCCAAATCGGAGCTGTAGGCAAACATTGATTTATTCGGGTTGAAATCGTACTAGTTTGCCTAGTCCAATTGTTCTTAAAGACTATGTGCGTTTGTCTTATACTGTACCTCATAATTGAAAGAAATCGACGGTACCTCCTTGTCTTTAATAAAAGGTTTAATTAGATAAAAATTGTTTGTATTTTATGCATTTTTGGGGTTTTAAACAATAATTTCCATAGTTTAAGGCCACGCGTAGAAAAAAATCTTTAGCGTAATTTCAAGTTATTTTCTCGATTATTGATTTATAAAATAGAATCCGAAACACAAATTACGAATGCAAGTTTCAACGATCTAGATGCTTGCGATTTAAGCAGGCTGTCTTTGTTTTCGATGATGTTCAATGTAAGGGAACGGTAAGTGAGTCATTAGCAGACGCTGAGACTTATGTTTTCAGTCCTCCGTGCTTCCACAAGGTTACTGACAGTACTTGGACCAGTTTTATAAAATCTCACTGTACACTCCGGAGTTTTTCCAGAGTGAAGTTAAGTTCTTAAGTTAAGCCTTAAGTTCTTCTCGCCATGACATTCTCGAAACATTTTTAAACAATTATTATTTATTTCCAATTAAATGTAAAAATAAAAAAAACAGCGGTATTAGACATACTTGTATACTTCATATAAATACTATATAACAGTCTCAAATCTAAGATAACGACATTCTGTTTTTAAGGACCGAATCAATTTTTTTTTGGGGTTTAAAGGCGAAAAACCTGGTTGGTTATCATCGCCTGAGGACCGAATCAATAAGACAATAGTTATCATACAAGCTTTATTCAGACTATTTTAACTTACATTTTATAAAAATACATATTTTTAATTATTATACTATTATAATACGAATAAAATCAAGATAAACAGAGATAAAAGGCCTTAGTCAATAATCTACAGGCACTCCAAAAAGTAACCGCAGAGTCTATAAATTACTCGTCCCTTACCCTTAGTGACAACTGTAATCTCGGAAAATAAAGCGCAGGAATTACAATGCACACTCAGAAGTAATTACATACTCAATAATATTACACAATATATTATACACATAGTACTTTAGTTTTATCCCTAGATCCCAATTGCACGATAGTGGTTAGCAAATACATTAAATTAGTGCTTCTGGATAATATTTCAAAAATAATACATTCTTTAACCCTTTCACAGTCAATCATGTTGGAAGGACAATCTTTAAACAGCCACTTTAAGATTACAGTTTTTTGTAGTACTTTACTAAATCATCCGTAGAATGTGCACATTTAAAAATAAAAATGTGATTATTGTTTTGTTTTATTATTTAAAAGCCCTGGAATAATTTGATTACAATGTTGTGACAAATATTTGGATTTGATTTGTTTTTATAAAAATATATATACAAAATATTTTAATCAATATATGAATAAATGAATGAAAGAAATATTAGGTAAATATTGAGTTCGGCGATTATAGTGAGTTTCGTCCAAATAATCAATCTATGTTTCCCAAAAACCCGATTTCCGCCGGTTTGTTTGA
Source organism: Philaenus spumarius (assembly GCA_018207615.1). Lineage (NCBI taxonomy): Eukaryota > Metazoa > Arthropoda > Insecta > Hemiptera > Aphrophoridae > Philaenus > Philaenus spumarius. Next base: position 326,146 of record JAGFPH010000429.1, on the reverse strand, counting down.
GGTGCATTTTTCGTGTATGAGTAAATGTTACCTAAAATATTTTATACGAACAATATTTGCCACCTTAGGCACATATAATCTAACTGCAAATGTTTTTTTTTCCGTGCCATGTTTTAGGTATCTAACTTCATACCCGTTTCCGGTCTTTAGAACATTCTAGAACGTTCCTGAAGTCCATTCGATAGTCCAGAACTGTATGGGACATTTTAAAACGTCTCGAACCTTCTGGAAGATTCTATAACATTCTGGAACATTCTCCAACATTCTGTCTGGAACATTCTGAAATATTCTAGAACATTCCGGAAGATTCTAGAAAATTCAGTAACATTCTGGCCAGTCTCGGCTACTCGGCACAGGATTCCCAGCTGCTTTACCGACTTCTTATAAGAAGTGCATTGGTTCGATGCGCTATTTTGACACCCACATCTCCAAATCCAACACCTGCAGTTTTACACTGAAACCTTCTTCATACGTTGTTGTAGTTATAGTGGCACGCATGCACAAACCAATCTTACATTGATATTATCTATTATTTCAGTATGATGTGGGACATCCCAGAATAGTCAACACTTGTCACTGAGAAACACGTAATATTATAAACAACTTTGTATATATATATATATTTAAAATTTCCTGAACCTCTGATACCAAACCGCAAATAAACTTCCAAAAGTTTAACATTGGGGTAAATGATCATTGGAGTAAATTTCGATGAAATTTGTGTTTCTGTTTATTTTGAGACGGTGATTACAAATCACAAAACTTGCCCTTTACGAATTCGGAGTCTCACTCGACTTAGTTCCATTCTATATCCTCGACTTAAAAAACTGAATGACAATACCACTGTTTTAACGAAACCTTCAGAAACAAGGATCGACGCCATAAAACGCAATTACGGCTCCCAACTGTTGGCACGAACACTTGAAAGTCAAATAAAATCGAAGATTTAAAATTTATGTTTCCTTTGCCGAGACGAACTCAATAAAATATAAATAAATCAAGAACTGCGCATTTTACGATCGTTCGAGATTGCTTAGATTTAGTGATTCGGCTGACCTATGCTTTATAACGAACATTAAAATGTGATCGTAGATACATATATTGATTTAGTATCATCAGCAGATAACCCAATCATCAATTTTTTGTGTTTATTCAAACTACGAACTGATGATTTATTTGTTTATGGTACTGCAAATATATCATTTGGGCATAAATTATATCAGAATATTATATAGGCTAAAAAGGTTTTGTGAACTTTCAAGAAACTATAGAAACAAGTCTAATTAATATAGGTTGTAAAACAAGTAATTTCTAGTCATATTGTTTATTTTTTACTTATGAACAATACAATTATTTAACAAATTACCAATATTTTAAATGCAATGAGTTTTAATTTATATATTAGTTTGGGCCATGGCAGACAAAAATGAATTATATTATCTGTTATGGTCTAAACTAGTCGTAATATTTAAATTAAAACTCCTGAAATTTAAAATATTGGCAATGTATTAAATAATATTGTTTTGTTCATAGGTAAAAATAAATATTAATTAATTTATATTTTTGTTAAATATATGCTCTTTTATTACAATTTACTGGTCAACAACTTTCCTACTTCATAATAGCTACAAACAAATTTGTATTTTTCCTCTTTCTGTCTATTCCAGAAATGTTGAGAAATTCCCAAGATTACTCAAATTACTACGTCACCTGCATTTATTTGACAAACTGTAAATCTAACTATCAATATCGTTATAGCTTCTTAACAATCTTCAAAATTTATTTTTGTAACTTTTTATTTTATTGAAATTTATTATTTATTAACCATTTATTTGGTACTAAAAACAAACTACAATAATATTAACAGTTAACAAACTAAAAACTAAATTAGAAAATAAAGAGATCTTTCTCCCTTAACTCATTAAAAATGATTACAGACAATTATTTCAGCAAAAAAATATACATTGGACGCTTGGGAAGTTTTTATATTAACAAATACCGTAACATAATAAAATTGTGAATAATGAATTAGGTCCTTTACAGAATTCTTTATTAATGTAATAATGCTATGTTTTGTTAAACATTAATTGACCGAGCGTAAGCGAGGTCTCCGTTTTAACTCGACCGTTCGGCATTTCGTCTGTGTGTCTGTATGTCTGTGTGTCTGTCTCACGATTACGGCCAAACGCCTTGACCGATTTTGAAGATTTTTTGCATGAATGTTCCTTATTCCTAGGCCGAGCCATGTATATATATGGGTTTTTCCCATTTTTCATTTTTAACCCCTTAAATAAAATAAAAATGGCGGCCGGACCGTTTCTCTCAGTGTAAGCTTGTTTTCAAAGCCAGTCTATGGCTTAACCGTAATTAAAAACTAATAACATTTTGCCAAAAGCAAATTAAATTTTAAACAAAATTGTATTCTTGATTTTTTCCGTATCTCTAACGGTAAGCTCACAAAATGGCCGTAAACTTCGAATTTGTTAAAAATCGTCCAAGTTTTTGTATTTCAACCATGTTTTTATACGTTTATTGTAAACCAATTCAAAAGTGTTCCATAGCTTTTTTGTAGATAAAGGTTTAAAGAATTCATATATGACAGTAAAAAAAATTATTGAAGTAAAATTAAGAAAGTTATTAGCTCAAGAAACAATCACGTTCAGTAACGAAAGGAAAATGTTTAACTTTAGGCCTACATAAAAAGTAGTAAAAATTATTGTAATTTTTTTTCATAAATGTAAAAAGGTTTCGTAATTTAGTTCTAAATAGAATTGTATAAAAATATTTATCAATTTCAAATTTCTTATTTTGAAAACACCAGTTTTTATGTTAATACTACAAGACTGCTAACAAAACTAGGCCTGTTTTGAATAGTAATTTTGGAATCTATCATTTGCCCAAAAATGACATATTATTATAAGAAAGTGTAGAGGATAAATCAAAGAATTGAACTGTATACCTGTAAATTATCATTGTAAATTTCATAAAAGTATTTGACTTAGCTTTACTTGAATTACAAAATGAGATAAAACAAATGAAACCTCGCGGCGATAAAGGACATACAAAAAATGACCGTAGGACACCGTGGGAAATGTTGGTACATGGGTTGAGATCACGACGTTTTAACATCGTTTGTTTTCATTATTTCTTATATTGGGATATGATATGGAACTTAAGTTAACTTATGATACATTGTTAAGTTTGAGTTATTTAAGTATGTAAATATTTAATTGTATGTTTTCCCTCTTTAACGCGATATTTTTAGCTATCTTACGCATTATTAACCTAAATAAAACACGATGCCTCTTAAAGAAAATCTTTAGCAGTTAAAGCTCAAGAAAATAAATAAAAACGAGAACTAGAAATCCCGGAATCGTAGGAATTGTAAATAATGTTTCACTGGCTAAACCTTGTGCTTACTTCCTTACTGGCACACTATTTTTAACCTAAGCTCAATACCATATTTGTTATTTCAACGAGCGAGGTCTACTGTTCACACAGAACTACTAGTTTAAGTTTTATTGTTATTGTTAAGATATTTGATTAACGGTAGGCGGTAGTTAACGCCTTAGCATATAGCATAATAGGTTTATGACACGTCCCCTGTAGGGTACCCCCATTCTGGTTAGGTATTTATACGGTGCGTTGTCACAGTGTTAGATCAGTTATAGTTTGGTTACTGTAGCCCGTGCATCACTGAGGATGGCGACATTACTTGTCTATATATACTACTAGCTGACAGGAAAATGCTTCCATATTGCAATAATATGGTTACCTACAGCAAATGTTACATCTTAAAGTATTTTAGCTGATTCTGTGTGTATTTTGAGACAGTGGTTTTTTACCGCTTACGTATGTGCTTTAACGCGATTGTATTAGAAAAACGCTTTCGTCCTTTTTCCTCGTTTTTTGGTATTTGTTCTGGATGCGACCGAACAGCATCAGATGATGATGTACACTGTTCTGATAGGGTTAGAAGTTATGATATTTGTAGACCGTCGTCTGAACCTGGGATTGGGAAGCTGACTGTGTTTCCTCCACACTAATATCCATTGAGTTGTCAGGTAAAGAAGGTGTGAGAGGAATGAGAACATCAAACCACGTGGCCTCTCGTCAGTTCCCCAGTAAACCTTAGCCTTTCTACTCCCTCAATCAGTTCGCCAAAACTCTTCCACAACAAATAACCATCTGTGTACACCTGAAATTCATTACAAATATTTCGGATGCTGCTTGAATTTCACAGGAGGTTCGAAAAGTTACCGGTTTGTTCATATCCGCAATATATATATATATTTTTTAATAAATATCTCCTGTTACTTTTAAAGTATATGGTTTGAACCTGCGCCAATTGTTTGAAACATGACTAACAACTCTGGTCCTCGCCTCAAACAAAAGTGAATCAGTGCCATGTACAATTAAAGCCAAAGAGTAGAATAAGCATTGGCCATCTGGCCTAGAAGAAACTACTCTGTGAGGAATAGACACTCCATTAACGTGTATGACCTCCATTGTTGTAATATGAAGCTAAATTTTATATTTAAGTGAGTAATAATAAGTTACAGTAAAATAAAACAATGTAAAATATTACTTTGTCAAAATGTACAAAATGTAAAATTTTGTCTAAACTTACAATTTTTACAAAAATCAATCTTTTTTAGAAAACTTAAAACGCACAAATATAATAACTATAATAATTTTTTTATTATAACTATCCCTTACATTATTGAATTATTCTTAGAATTCTATGTAGAGTGCCTACACTAATACCTCCCTCAAAATAAACTCGGTAAACACTAAACTTGGTAAATGTGTACAATTATAAATATTGTAAAACTGTAGGCCTATTTGTTAAAAATTTGTATTTTTATTCATTATTATATATTCAAATAAAGATAAAAATATTATATTTTAATTGCTTTCTACATCATATTGTTAGATCAAATGATTTAGGACTTATTAATATTATAATGAAGAAATTAATAATGGAATATCTTTATATGTTATAAGAAGATGTACGAATGTTTTCGAAGTTAAACGAATGGGTATCTCTTCTATAAACTTGTATAAATAAATATATTCAAAATAAAAGGTTGTATTTATATTCAGTTTATAACCTCAATACAAATGTTATAACGCATTATTATAGGCTACATTAGTTCTTTAACTCATATTAACAAAAAAATCAACTTCGCAAAACTTATGATTGAAGTTGTAAACATAACCCCAAAGTATAATCTACGCTAGGGTTTGTTTAAGTATTACAGATGTTGGGCGAAATCAGCTGTTATATTACGTACGTGCGGACGTACACTCGCTTTTATAGGAGTTGATTGAGTTCAAATTTGCTATGAGCATTTTGTATGTTATGTTTTACAAGTTATGTTAGGTTAGCTTATAAGTTAAAACAGCTGGGCTTACAAAGTGTCTGGACAAGGTTGATATTTTGTAACTCATGACCCAGTCAGCTGGGAATATATTAATATTTATTCGTTACCATAGCTACTAAATGTGAACATAACCTGTCGAAAGAGATCATTATTTTTGTAACTAGTGGTGAAATCCCCGATAATCCCGTGAAAATCTCGTGCAAATTAATTTTATAGGCATGAGAAAAATACTTCAAAATATTAAATTGAATGTGTTATGGAACTAATGTGGCTATATGACTTGTTTTTGAGTTCGGAGTTGTTGAAAATTTATATTAAAAAAAATTGTTTACTTCGTTCTTTAGGAGAAACTACTTATAGGCATACAAAAAAATATATTATTTGATAACTACATCTGACTAGGTATATGCCGTTAGGAATTTTCAACATGGTAGATGTACAGAGCCTACAATTAAACATTTTACTCAAAGATCTGAAAGAAATTTGGGAAAACAAAACAAAAGAACCTACATTTTAATCAAAGGCCTACTTAAATCGGTGATTTTAATCCCACATATTTTAAATACAGTCATTTAGGCAAAACTATATTATTGTTCACTTTAAAATTCACTTAAGTTTTCATCGACAGTAGGCAATGTATATATAAGTCCACACATATATTATAATTCCGTAAGCCGAATTTTGAGAAAGATTGTGGAAGCTTGGAAGGTTGTACAAAGCTGGGAAATGGCTCAAATTAAAGGCATTGACACGAAGGAGCGGGGAAAAATATAGGTTTTTTTATATTTACAACATTTATAGGGTTTTGAGGAACTGAAAGTTACCAAATATCTCAATAAGAAATACATTGCAATGAAACACAGGTGAGTGTAATATGTAAACAAATATTTTATGGAAATAGGCTACATTGCAATGAAAAACAGCTGAGTATAATTTGTAAACAAACAAATATTTTTAAAAAATACATTGCAATGCAAAACAGCTGAGTACAAAAATCTCAATAAGGAAACAGCCTCCGATTATGATATGTAAACAAATATTTTAAGTTTGTTGAAAGTTTTTTACAAGCCACTAGTATTTGTAAATTAACTTTTATAATTAAATCAAGCTTTTATAATTTTGAGAAATAGCAATAATTCAGACCAATATCCCAAGATAGTGATAGTTTAAAATATAGTTTTATGTTTGCAGGCCTAAGTTGTTTTGACATGCGCTATACGATTTTGTTACTCACGTACGTACGCATACTGCTCTTTTAGGAGTCGATTTCA
>JAGFPH010000429.1:285367-296811 GCA_018207615.1 Philaenus spumarius | reverse complement strand
CAATAATGGATATATCCGTTAGTAGTGGATATGTACGTCAAAAGTGGATATCTTCGTAGTAGTAGATATATCAGTCAATAATGGATATGTACTTCAGTAGTGGATGTATCCGTCAATAATGGATATATCTGTTAGTAGTGTATATGTATGTCAAAAGTGGATATCTACGTAGTAGTAGATATATCAGTCAATAATGGATATGTACGTCAGCAGTGGATATCGCAGCATTTTTTATATCTTCACTAAGATTCAAACCAGATACCTTACAAGCTTTGGAGTCAGTAAGCTAGAAGGTGAACCTTAGCTGAGGGTGAAACCTTCCTGGTTAGAAAAGGAATTGTTTTCAAAGACGTTATGGTTTTTACAGATATTTAAAAACATTTACAGTAAAGTTACCAAGTTACAGAAATATCCTTCAAATGAGTAGATTTCAAACTTTAGAGGCTTGTGATACTACTAAGGTGTCAAACTTTATAATGTTGCTTTTGTTGTTTACTGGAATTTTAAATACATATTAAAAGATAAAACCTATTTGGTCGTCGTTTTAACATGTAATGTGGAGTAATGTATGTGGAGGTAGGCCTACTCTTAAAATTAGCCGTTTAAAATTTTTCTTTCGTTCTCCATTTCAGTTTACTAAACGCACCTTTATGTAAAATTTTAATACTGCGAAGCTATGGCGCAATACAGATAGACAGCAGTGAAGATTTAGTTACCGTACGGAATTTTTAATCTATTTTCATAAAACTGTATAGTTCGTGGTTTTACCACTCGACGCCATTTTAAAACCGCTACCTATGTTACGATAAAAAGGTTTTATGGATATAAATGGATTATTTTTGTCCCCTATAATCCGTCTATAAGCTTATTATAAAATATAATTTCGTATAAAAGAGAATGGACCAATGTCAGAGACTTTTATCTATACGCAGTGATTTATTTAAAACTGTATAAAAGACGAAAAATCTCGTTACAGTATTTACCTTTAGGGGAACCTATAAAATCTATTTACAAATTTTCAAAATCCCTGATCCACTTACACCTATCTTAAAAATATAAATTCAAAATCTTAAAAAAAAAACAAAAAAAAACAAGTGTTTTTGTAGTAAGACAATGAAAATCGGCCAATATATTGGCTTTCGGTTTCAGAATAATGACCTTCATTTAAATGAAAAGGATGGTTGTTTCTTTAAAAAGTGTTAGCGGATGTGTAAATGGTAAACTGTAAAGTTACTTGGACTATGTATAGACACCCGACTCTCTTGGAAGGAACATATTAATTTTGTGGACGACTTTCAAGAGTGACCTTTCCTAATAAATTTAAGACCGGTGTTATATACAGGGTGAATACTGAAATAAATATCATACAAAATTTGCACTAAACAACAATTTGCCGTGTACAGTTGTTACATAATTAGGTAAATGTCTCATTACTCAGTTATTTATTATCCGATTGTAGCAAATAAAGTATGATTTTGTTTGTCTTAAAATTCTACATTTTTTATTACTGGTAACATTTTTTTATAAAAATTACGGTTTTCAAGAAATTTAACAAAACCGATTTCAAAGATTTTAAATGGCCGCCATCTTGAAACTGTTTAAGTTATCGTAAAAAATATACACTTGTTTGACCTACCAAGGTACACGTTCGTGCCAAATTTGAAGTTTCTATCTAAAATAATACTCAAGTTAGTAAAAAACACAAACAGACGGACAGACAGAATACTAGGCATTTCAGACCCATATTTATATGACGTTTTTCGATTGTCTATGACCTAAGGAACAAATACAAAAAATATTTGCAGGGAGTTTGTAAACACCCTGTATGTACTTAAGATTGGCTTATTTTTTATTTTTATGAAATTATAATAGGGTACGGTCTCATCAATTCGGGCAATAGGGTAGGCATTGAGAAAATTCTAACTCTAAAAAGAAAGCTATTAGAATCGTATCTAGTTAGTACTCATGGACGGGTGCACTAAAAACACTATTCTCAAAAATAATATATTAACTACCACAAATTTATACATATTTGAAGTTGTTGTGTTTATTAAAAACGATCTAAAATGTATTCTGTTAGAGGACAAATTCTTCAAGTAGCTCAGGAGGAATAAACACAAATTGAATGTTAAAAAATGTAAATATAGTAAAATAATGAACTAGTACACTATACTTGGTACATGATTCTTTAATAGGTTGTTTAGTGAGTGTTAAAGTGTGTCAATCAATCCATTTAAAAGAATTTGAAAGAACTCTTTGCTTAAACTGAATCTCTTTTAGAATATCCATTAATTTGTTGTCTGGCACTTTGTTGTTGTTGTATGTTTAGCGAATTTTTATAGGAAAGAGAGTTATTTTAGTGACTCTTATGGTGAGATCAAAGTTCCCGAGAGGTCAATGTACACCGATCATGGTCCCCAGAACACATTCATCCACTCTATGTATTCGCACTCTAACGGCCGTATATTACGTCCGAATTGGTCCAAAATTTGGTACACACGTTGGTTTTCTAAGTTGCTCGCCAAAAATTCAAAAACCAGAAGCACGTTTCTGACAGGAAGAAAAAACATTTTCGTACTAGAATGAACTTTTTGGGGGTTTTATCTATATAGGAGATTATCCTGCATATTTTGATTTTTTACACGACCGAAATCGATCAAAATGTAAAATACCATAAAAGTACCCGGTTTAAATCCACGTGAGAATTTTACTGTTGGGGCAGCTTCTGATTCGAATCCGATTACCGGGATGCTAACTCTGAGGCTCAAGGCCGTATTGCAAACAGTGCGTGAGCCGGGGATGACATAATATATTTCATACACGCAGTCACCTATTCAGGGTCTTCGTGAGTAGACCAATTTCAAAAAAGTGGGTTCTGACCCTATAGCATATAAACTTAATTTTGGAAATTCTCTCAACTCACGCCAGAGGGTCATTCGCGTGATCGAATTATTGATTAGAAATATTAACTACGTCAGTGCTAATTAAAAGTTGTGAAATTGGTTGCATGACTAATCAATAAATAAATTAAAAATGATCATTATAAACAACAAAGAGTATTGACGTTCGTTAATTTATTTAAAACTCAGTTTTTTTTACGAAAGGATATAGCTTGTAAATCCATGGTTGAAAAGTAATTTTTTATAAAAAATTGTCAACTTAGTTGGGCAGATAAAAAGTTAAGACAAAAAGTGATATTACTGAATTAGATATTTAATCAATAACTAGATGTAAACTTATTATAAAGTTTTAGAAAAATGGCTGTACATCACATTTTTGAGTACTGAAATAATAAAAAAAACACTATTTTAGATTTGACATACTGAAGTAGAATGTGGAATTACAATTGTACGAGAGCTGGGAACATATAAACCATTACAACAACACATATGCCTTGGTTTACTCAAGAAACTAAAATGTTTTGCTCCAAGTTGATTAATTTAATCGAACCTAGTCTCATGAAACAAATAGCGTCTCTAACAGTTAACAAAATAGACAATATTCACATTTATAGCCAATCGAACCAGGTCTTTGTCTTTTAAAGTCGTAAAAAGAGAGTCAATTTATTAATGGTCAGTTATTTTTGGTTTAATCTCAAAACAAAATCCATATATATATCCAGGGCCAAAACGTTTATCACCACAATTTGGATAACGTGTAATTGGAAGACAGTGCGCAAACAGATTACTGTATAATCTGATATTTTCACAAAAATTATGATTGATAGGACAGAGGCACTTGGAGCGGGTTAGGGTGGTAGGGGTAGCAGCGACCTAAATCTTGTAAACGCCCCTTTAAACGCATGTCAGGGGAGAATTAAGCCACGTTCATTAGTTTTTTTACGGGTACCCTTTGTTTGATAGTTTTGACAGTTATACTATTGGATAGGAAATCGAACACCCCGTAAAATTATTCTAGTCATTTTCCACAAAAATGTACGATTTCTTAGTTACTTTCAATTAAAATGTTTAAATGGCCGCCATTTTGAAACTGATTATTGTGAAAAGTTTTTTCCAATCTACTCTTTTATCGTTGAGGAACATACACAATTTCAACTCAATCGGTTAAGCCGTTCTAGACATATGAATTAATTAGTCAACATAGCGAATAGATGGTAAAACTTTCGTTTCCGGATATATGTTTATAGGAAGTTTATTTAATTTGAACTCCCTGAGTTATCTCAGCGCAAAACAGAACCACCCTGTATAATAAAGAGAGGCAGCAAAATAGATGAAGTTAAGTAGATTTAATTTTCACTGTAAATTTTATGTATTTAGGTTTATAATTTGTTATTTATTGTGTTTGAAATGTTATATTTGTAGTTATGTCTCATATTTATAATTTAAGGATATTAATTTTATATATTTTATAAGACTGGACGAACAATGCAGGCCACCGCAATGCAGTTAAAGAGGATGCAGCCAACACTTATAATGTATTACAATAAAAGCAACTGTAAGGGACACAAAACAACGTAGACAGAAGGTTGGACACACAGCAGGTCCGGTTAATGGTGAATGCCATTAGTGTTTCTAGTATTACTTCTAAAAGCATCCTCAGAATTAGTTATTCTTGCCACAACCCGTTATTTCTCCCTCTATCTCTCTCTCTGGCTCAACTAATGTCACTTCCAACCGACTGTATGCTAATCTACTATATCTAAAATCTAAAATATTTCTAGTTAGAAGAAATTACAAATCAACCTGAGCTTACTGTACATCGATGTACTGTCAATCGGACTTTTTACTGTAAATTTCTGTTGGAAGCACAATCAAATTGAAATTGATATTAATTACACAACTCTTTTTTTGCAGATTTATATGAAAAAGTTTTTGTAGAATAGGAATTGAATCTCGAAACATATACCACAAATAAATGTAATGTTAGGGAGATACCAAACTTGGATAGATAAAAGTATAATTTCCTCGTTTCAATACCATAATTTACAAGATCTGTCAAATCAATTCGCTAATTATTTTGCATCCGTTTATTCCAATTCCAACGCAAATTTGCTGAATAGGCCTACGAATGAATCTTTTCATAAACCTCTTTCGCCTCAGTTAATATTATCCTCTTGTAATACCGACGACATCAGTAATGTAATTTCAAATTTCAATGTAAAAAACCGGTAGGATTCGATAAGATTTGAGATAGAGATATAACTGAAAATTCACAAATAATCATAGAAAAACGAAGTGTTTAAGTGCTTTTTTACGATTTTTCTACTTTAGAGTACAAATAATTATGCGTATACAGGTTTATAAATATTATATTTATTTTTTCCTTATGTTAATAATTCTGATTAAACTAAATTTTTTACAGATTATAATTTTATAGTTTATGTTGAACGAATTGTATATGTTTCAATTTGTTCAACGTTTAGTTTTATTGTATTACTTTACAAGTTTTATTTAAAGATTTATTTGTAGAGGCACAGAAATCTAAATTTAAACCCTATAAGATTATGATACATATTAATATTGAAAATATTTAAAATAGCAAAAAAAGTTAATTGATTCACAAATCGAACCAAGATTCCGTAGAACTGAACCTACCAACACAATAACCATTCTTCTACCTACCGTATAGAACAATCTGAGTTACATACGTTGCGACTCAACTACAAGGTGTATAAGAAGATTAAAATTGTTTTATTTTATAAAAATCCCTACACATAGTCGTGTTTCCTGACTTCAAGTAACAGTTAAGCCAAATTTGAAAAACACAACGTGTTTGGGCGTAATCGCGTATCAGACAGACGAAATTCTGAACGGTCTTGACCGCGCTTACACTTAGTCAATGACAAAATCATGTAATTCACGCAAAAACTCTGGCCTTACTGGAACATACGTCAAGATCTAGATCACCGCTACCCCCTCCCAACCCTACCCGGATCCGTGTGTCTCTGTAATAAATAGCCTAATAGTAATAGTATTTTCTTGAAAATAAACAAAGTAGGCCAATACAATAATCTGTTTGCATTTGCTTCACCGTGAGAGTTGGTGAGCGAATATAGCAGAAAGCAGAGCCCTTTAGTTGTTGTAAACAAATAATTTTTACCTGTAGTTAGGTTACAAAAAACTATTTAAAAATTGATTTTATTTATTTATTTCTAGCTTTACAAATAGCAATTATTGATTTTGTACATACTGTACTCCTAGTTTTACGAATAGAATATATTGGAACTGGTAGATACACATCGTATTCAGCCCATCGATTTCTTTGAAATGACCTCAGAACCGATTCTGTGGGTTGCATAGTTTAGGAGTAATAACACAAAAAGTGTGTGTTTGTCTTAAAGCTTTAGTTTACCGTCTTTTTAAATAAGTGTAAACGTTTCCAACGATAAGTTTTCGGAAACATTTTTTAAATCACCTTGGCGATTGGAAATTTAACTTCGCAATTTCTCTACAACTTTCTTAATTGACATTTTATTTTCCGATGCGATCTAAGGGATAACATACATACGTTTGATAGTTTTGCATTAAGATATTTTTGGCCGTTATTTCACGTGAACAAAGTCACGGTTAAGGTTAGTATAGTATATATTAAGGAACAAAACTTACTATTCGGGTCATGGATCCAGCGCTTCTTCTCTCCAACCTTACTTCCAACAGAACTTCCGGACTTAGCGTCGTCCTGCAACAAAATTGTAACATTTTACAAATTCGAATAAATAATTTTTTTAATATATTTTGAAGAGCACAGTATGTCGGAAGTAAATCAAACAGTAGAAGACCGGAGGAACGTCTTTAATCGCCACTCTGTTCTCTGAATAAATAAGTTAACTATAAATGTTTAAATTAGGTAAGGTTATTACTTTGTATTTATTATGTGGTAAGGATTGTACTCGGAAAACAACTAATCAGTGGAACAAGCACTAAGCTAAGTCCTAGATCAAGAAACATTTGGCAATAGTAAGAGTCCTGGACGGTAACCAAAAATGTCGACTTTGTGCGAACAGGACCAAGAGTCTGCGGTCATCTTTGATTGCGAGTTGCTGGAGCACAGATGTGGACCCCATAAGGGGTACAGGCTTGTAACCACAAAGGGGGCACAATAAACCTCAGTTTGACCATATTTATTTTAATCTAATCTAAGGATTGTACTTTTAAAAAATACATAACTTATTTTTTATTTTGACAAGTTTTTGTTCGGACTTTTGTCATCATTTGTGTACGGCACTTGTGATGGAAAATATCCGAATAAAAGAAATTGTGGAAATATGATCAATCCATATTTCGTGCAATTTATAGATTAGAAACTAACTTTAAAATCAGAATTAGTTTATATTAATTAATAACGTTATATAAATACACTTTAAAAGTATATTCAGTATTTTTTTTAACAAACCAAAAAATTCATTTATATAAGCAATATAAATTTAAGGTAAATTAAAACTTGGCCCAAGTTTATTTTCGGATGAAATATTCGTACAAATCATTTCAAAACAGAAAAAACCTGTACGGGACACGAGTAATTTTTCAAATTCAAAATACTCTAGCATAGATTTTGACACCAGGAAGTGGGTGGTTTGGTGAGTCATCGAGCACTTCCGTTTCTAGACAAAAGTTGGACCGAGAAGTTTATAGCTTAGCTATCGCTCAGCCCGCCCCCTCCCCCCACACGATTCCTTCTCGCAACCCCTTATTGCTTACAATACATCTTATATTTTATATCTGAAGGAGAAAGTTTGCTATCGGAAAAAAAATTCTTCGCTTATTGGGAAGTAATAATTTCTCGATATTAAAAAATAAAACCATAACGAGATTTTCTCATTTTCTAAATTACTTTTTTAGGATGTCCAATAAACTGTAATGGAGTGTTGTAATGGATATGAATCTGTCCGTGTGTTTTGTTTATTTATTTACATCACGATTTTTATGCACATGTTTTAACTGCTGTAGTGTTTTTAAAATTACCTTCAGATTGATATGTGGAATATATAGATGGAAATGGTAGAGTTCGAAAATCGATCAAATCTGACCAAAGGGTAGACCAGAGAAGTTTTTTAAACTAAAAAATCATTATAACTCTATTAGTGTAAAAATATTGCTTCCGTTTAGCGTTACTATACATTATAAGAGTGGTACCAAGAACTTTTTCGAAACATTATTTTAGGCCTATAGCAATCAAACTAAGCTCAAGATGTTGAAAAAACACAAAGCTGTCGGGGACTGAGAAACTTCGGTTTTATATGAAAATTAGATATTTTCTACACAAATTGATACCAAATTGGTATTATAAATTGTTATTTTTTATCCTATATAATTGTATAATATGTCTTACACAGGTTTTTGTTTGTAAAACATTACATTTTTCTAAAAAAAATCAATCATTTTGGCATTTTTGTTCACATATTTTATGTAATGTACTATTTTGACTTTTCATACTACGTTTAGTTCAGCAAAGTTGGTACACCTGTTAACAAGTAATGCATCAGCTGACAAATAATACAAAGTGAAATAACCTTGTTTGCTTCTAGAATGTACTAATAAGTTTTTAAACATTTTTGCGCTTCCCGAATATTTACTTTTTTTGTCACATAACACACTGTTTCTCTGAAGCCACTGGATTAATTTTAATGAAACTTGGCTAAACACTCAGGTTTACTACCAGCCTTAATTTAAAATTTTTTAGTTTGAACAGCTATACAAATATTTTCTCTGACTGACAGACTCAAGAAACTACTAGAAATGTTCCTAAATATTTTCCAAAATACACTGTAAAATCACCAAATCAATCAACCTGTAAATTGTGTCTGTTCATAGCTTGAACCTAGTGATCGCATCAAATAGTATAACGATAACAAACAATGCGTTTTTATTTTCTGTAAATAAGAAAATCTTATTTTTGCAGATTGACATAAAGATGGCGCTAGTAGTTCTGTGAGTGTTGTCTGTATTATTGTGTGGGACAATCTGCAGAGGGCGTGAACGAAGATACAATGTTTGAACAGAAAAATAGTACCCAAGAGGTGAAGGTTCGGTTTTTAGATTTGTTTTATGAACATGGCAATAGTAATGATTGCTCTCATACTAAAAATTGTCATGAGTTAAAATGTGCAAAGGTTAAAACACGTTCCAGTAATAATGTTGTAGTTCAAAATGAAAATATGGTAATATACGTATTTATTAATTTAACCTTTAACAAGAATGCAATCAATTAAGTCCTTTAAATTGATGGACTGTTTGGTGATAAAAAAGTTAAACGGAAAAATTAAACCAAAACCAGCTAATAAGTTTGGGAAACCTGTTGCTTTGAGGTAAAATCATAAAAGCAAACTTATGAAAGAATTTAAAAGTGCTGATTTTACTGTTATTAAAATCAAGGTTGGACTATAAAAAAAAAATAATACGAATATGTTAGGAAAACTATGAAAGAGAAACTGATGAACCTTCTGAAGGGTTCTTACTGCAAACGATTAAAATAGTTTTGGCGAAATAAACAAGAAAACCGCATCAAAGCTTTTAAGTAAAATAAAGCCTTTACGTACATTCTTTTAAAATTCTTTAAAAAGTTAAAATTTCTTTTACGGACTAGACATATTTCATTTTTGGTATATGAAGTACCTTTTCCCGTTATTTGTTCTATTTTCCGTCTGCGATATTTGGACTCTGAGGTTGTGGTCAAACGGGTGCACTATTTACACCACTGGTCGAATTAGAGGCCTGTACAGCCTGAGGCCCATTAAGGCCCTTTGCTTCAAGCATTTTGTGCAACAAATAGGTTTGAGCAAGAATTTTGATGGTAGCATGAAATGTATGGCAAGATTCATTTATTTTTTGTAGCCTACTGTTTTTTTTTAATCATAAAACACTGAAGTTTGCCGAAAACAGTTATGTAAATACGTAGTGAGGCGACATATAATTTTCCGAAGCCTTAAAAATCCAAATAGGTTTTACAATATAATATGTTTATTCTCTAATTGACTAATTAAAAAAAAAATGTAATAGTTTTTTAAAATGAATTTGTGTTACATTGTTTAAAGAAATTTCTGTAATACTTTTTCCAATACGTTTTCGTAATAATTTTTTAACTACATTTTTGTACTTAATAGTTGTTCTAATAAATATTTTTTATAATCAGTGTTTAAATAAATATGTGTTTTTTGAAAAAATACATTATTATTAACCTTGATAATATATCCTTTCAAAAAGTGAATTAAAGCTATACATGTCTCGGCAATTATTTTCTCAAGTGTGTGGGCTGCGATGGCAGTATGGAATTTCAGCTCTTCAAAGGAGTCGCCGCTTACCAGGTATTTCAGAGTGGCTAGTAATCTCTGTTTTGCCGATATTGGTTCCTTCAGAACTGAACTTCTTTTTTTAATTAAAGGTGTGACCATTTCTAGCAGCTCACCAAACGTATCTGCATCCATACATAGTACATAGATAGTTTTTATAATCCACTACGTTTTATAGCTCTGCTACTAAGCGGTCATGGCAAAATTCATTTCTGTTCTTCAACCATTCCTTCACCTCTGCTTTCTTTTTCGTGTTTTATTTTCCGTTAGACAAGCAATTATAATTGCGGCACAAGCAGCTTCCGGTCTTAAACTTTTCCCGACAATTTAACTAAATAAACTGGAAGTTATTTTGAATGTTTGCACAACCCGTTGCATAGTGTATGGACCAATGTTAGAGCAAACACGGTATCGCAACATGCTTGAAGTGTATGGGCTCCTTTACGCGTAAATGAGCCTGGAATAATAAATAACAACAACGGAGTGTATTCATTCCTTGTTTAGTAAATGTAAATTGTCTGGTATATTTAAAAAATGTACTATTCTAACGTGACCGTAATCATGTATATTGTAAACACTTTGTATTGATACTGTGAAATGTCGACAAAACACTTTTCGATAATCGATGTTTCACGACTACCTCGCCTTGTGACAAAAGCGTGAAATTCATAGATGCTCAGTATTCACACTCTTACATTATCCCTTCAGACAAGAACGTGTCAATTTATGTCGAGGACAAGCTTAGCGAACGAAATTGTAGACGGACTGAATGTAGCCTTAAACTACTAAACTGATGCAGATAAAATGTTGTGTTAATAAGTGTTATAAATGATTAGATTTTATTCTATAAAACCTTTATAATTAAATGTATATACTGTAATAACTTTTTTCTTTTATATTATTATTATTGTAAAGTTGATGTTATTATTTATATCAATTTTAGTACCTTGTATTCTCTTTTTCATTTATTTGTCCATTCTAGTACGACTATAAACACGAAAAGAAATAAGGGACGACACGACACGACAAAAAAGCTCAACACGACATAAGACACGAAAATTCACGAACCGACATAAAGATTAACACTACATAAAGCAGGACACGTCATAAGGTATGACACAACATAAAGTACGTCACGACATAAGGCACGCCACGACAAAAAACTCAACACGACATAAGACACGGGACAACATTAAGC
>JAGFPH010000429.1:267280-284835 GCA_018207615.1 Philaenus spumarius | reverse complement strand
ACACGACACGTCATATGGTACGATAAGACAAAATGCACGATGCAATCAAAACTATTTTTACTATTTGTGTTTTTTATACAATAATGTCTTAACAACTTCATGAAATGCGCAATTTGAGATGTGAGAATGTTTCTTTGGCATCTATACTAAAACAACCAAATAAATTCAGTTTTGTATTAATGAAATAATAAAAGCACTTGGGTACATTACAAACTATAAATTTTGTTAATTGAAAATTAGGGGAGAGACTCTTTAAAAAGGTTATGTCTCTTTAAAAAGTATATATAATTACTACTCACTATTTATCTTGTTTTGCTTTACGTAGTCATTTCGTGGCCATAATGTTAACGGATGGAATCCGATTTACCGAACTATTTATTACGTCAATAAAATAATAACTGTAATGTAAAACAACTGCGGGATATCTGGACTTTAACATTAAACCCCTAATTACCCTTGTACAAGACGAGTGGACATTACATAGGTTTGGCGTCATGCCAAAGAGCGTCGGGACGCCTTCTAACTCAATCTGTCAATGGGCAGCCGACTCGGCGTCTCTTGTCTTAGCACATTCCGTTAGGCCATTAGTTTGTCTCTCAGCAGCGTTATGCAGCCGGTGTCTGGACCTTAATAGATACGGTTTGTTTGAACTTGAACAAGTCGTTTTAGTATACGGGCTTACACAATTTTAAAGGCGATTCTCTTTAAATCAGATTTAGTAAGTTTAAATAGTTACTTTATTAACTAAACATGTATTGTTAAAATAAATATACCATAATTTATGGTTTTCTAAACCTCCACGTCGAATCCTCTCGAAAGCACAGTTCGTTCGTACGATGTATCAAAAAACCATACGTCAATGGTCAGGAAAGAGGCTTAATCGAAGCAAATAATTGAAAGAAATCATAAAAATCATAAACTTTGTTTTCCTTTAAGTTTTACTAATATCAACAAAGTCAGTCTTGGTACATCACACGCCTTCATAAGCCAATATTTTGACAAAGTTGAATGTAAGAAATTTAACTTTTCTTAACGAGAAATCTTGATGGTAGTCTTGTTCTATTGCATCAAAGATTGTGTGGACTTTATATATAACATGTGTCTTTTGTTAAATCTGTATACCTTTTATCGCCTCCAAATCTCCTTCTCGGCTGGTTGCAAAGTTCGGGTAAATTAATCAACTTAACGGAACACAACTATTAAGTTTGAAGCAAGAAAACCTCCGGGCGACATATTGTTAATGTTGTATGTAGGTCGAATACTTCCTACCGTAAAATCTCACAATACACGGACGCTAAATTTACAGCAGTGTTTTCTTGTACTGTTTAAATCACAATTAACTAATCTACATGTATACCATTTTATCCCCAACAATTTTTTATAATTTTGGTGCAAAACGGAATTGGTTATTCTAGTTTTGGTTTCTGTAATGTTCTCAAACGCTCCGCAACAGGAAGTCCTTTGACCGACTGGAACATTCTAGACCATTCTCGAACCTTTTAAAAGTTCTAAAACATTATCGAACATTCTGTGAATATTATGGAATCTTCTAGGTTCTTCACCGACTTCCCATAAGGAGTCCATTGGTGTGATGCGCTCTGTTGACTACTGTATCTCCGAACCCAACCCCTGCAGTTCCAAACCGAAATCTTCTTCATGGGTGAGGATTGATGGGTATCATATCATATAATTCCTATTTGGCTGCGATGGTGAGTTGAGGAGTTATAGCGGCACGCATGGACAAAACACTCTTACGTTAATTACATATATTGATTTTTGTTGTTATGATTTACTGTTAGTATTTTGCTTTAATGGAGTCGTTTAAAATCTTCAAAGTTTATTCATTAGTTTTAATTTGGTAGTGTTTTCTGTTGATTTTATGTTTTTTCTTTTCCTGTTAAATTAACTTTAAGATTACATTTTTTTTTTAATTTGTATTGCTTATTATTTTTAGTTTAAATGTTATTAATACGATGATATTTTTTATAGTTTACATTTAAGGCGATGATACTTATAACGTTCATTGCCTTAAGGCAAAAAAAAGAAGAAAATCCAATAATTCTAAAGGTTTATTCCTGATAATATATATTTACCTATTTTATAGGATTTCAGTGAAGATTTCCCCCTCAAAATTGTAAACGCATGCAAAGTTTCGCCTACACTCCACTGCTTAGCAGTGTATGTTATAAGGTTCGGCGAAAAACCCACTAGCTGAACTATATTTTAATTCTGATTAATCTATATTAGCATCAAAACTTTGTTTTGGGAGTGGTCACATCGCATTTGCACTTTGTTATAGGTTTTTTTTGGTTTCCATTGGTTCAAAACGTTTCAATACAAAAATATCTTAAGCTCAGTTAGGGTGGTTTTAAAATTGTATACCCCTCTAACTTTTAAACGGTTAGTTTTAAAATTTTATACCCCTCTAACTTTTAAACGGTTAGTCATGCCGAAAGAACAAAAAAGTCTTAAAATAACTTTTAAAAAACTAAAATCATCATACAATATGAATTGTTTCACAAGAAATTCGAAAGTTGACCGCCATATTGGAAAATGGCGGCCATTTAGAAATATTTTAACTACATGTTTAAAATTTCTCAAAAAACAAGGAAAGAATCCCTATTTAAAGTTTGTTGTCACATTTATAGTGTACAGGGTACCAATGGTAACCCATTTAAAAAAGACATCCTGTATATTTATTTGTACTAGTACTTCTACAAAATGGATTTGATTAGTACAATATCTCGCCTGTATGTGACAAGCTATGTAGGGACATGTTGTTAACAAAGATCTGTCAGAATGGTTATCGTTATAATAACAAGCACATATTGCTATGACAGTCAATGTCGACACTGTAGCTACCTACTATTTTTTTTTGTGTAACTATTTAAGAGATCCCTTTAAATCTATTGATAGCTGTGCTTAATTTGCAAAACGTTCCTGAATTTGTATTTTTGGTATACCACATAGCCCATTTAAACGCGGGGCTATATCGTTGGAATGCATTTCAGAATGAGACCAGTTGTATTTTATGTTTTTTGATTAATCACTTATCACGGAAATCCATGTCTCGCGGTTCTAAAATGGTTCTTTTTGAGGGTGTTTCGCGATAATTTAAATAAAACTGTGAAATAAACTGAGGAAATGTGCCAATGTTAATACAAATGTAAACGTTTTTCCTCCATTTATATTCAATGTTATTTAGGGGTTGGTTTACTCTTTTTAAGGGGTATAAATATTCACATTTTTATACAAATTGGCACATTTCCTAAGATTGTTTCACAAAATTTGTTCAATTAGCGCGATACACCCCAAAAAGGGATGTTTTAACATTTTTTCGTGAGACCCCAATTTTCGTGATCAGCTACGAAAAAAAGAAGAGCATTCCGACGATATAGCCCCGCGTTTTAAATGAGCTAATAGACGTAGATTGATTACATTGTTCATAATGTCTTAGGGAACGAAATATTTATTTAGTGAGTGTGGATGTATGTAAGTATTCCACAAAAACATAAATCTGAAAAAAAGGCCAAGTCCCTATTCAAAAATGTTAGGTCTAGTAAAGTAGCCCAAAGAGATCGAAGTTATGGTCAAGACCTCTAGTCAGTGGAAAGCTCTACAGTGAAAGCTGTTATACCTTCTTCCAGTCCAACTTAATCGCCCTTATAACTAAAATATTAGAAACATTAAACGAAAGTTATATTTTCTAATCTATAAAATGTTGGCAATCAGGAAGTGTGGTAGAACATGTTTTGGATTGTTTTTAGAACCGTACCAAAATTCTAAATTAGCGGTTGTTGAGTTATCTATGTCTACATAGTATACTTAACCACTATAATAAAGAATATAATATGTATCAAGCTCATAAAGAAAATTATTATTACCTTTTCAGCAAGATTATTCAACAAGATAATTTTCAACGTGCGATTCCCACAAATAAGATGTTTGTGTTTTTTTCATTATTCATATTGATGAAACTTGAACACTGTTTTTGCTACCGGGTTAACATTTTTACAATGCATCCGTTGGTATATAATATAAATATTTATGAAGACTTATAAGTTTTCTAAATTGAAACTAAACTAAAAGTTGTATAATGATTTTTTAAACTCATTTATAATTATTGCATAAATCAATAAAAATAATATAGTTATGTTTCTGCAAAATGGCACGTTAAGAAAATTTAATTGAACTTGTGTTATATAAAAGTTTTTATATAACAATGCAAAAATGTAAATTTCTACAAGTATTAAAATAATTTTGTGTAATTTAAATATATATCGGATATTCATTTTATCTTCGCTACTATTTATAATTCATAATTTATTTGTTTGTCAAAAACCTTTAAATTGGGTGACTTTTACTTTTTTTGGCACAGTATTTAAAAATGTTTAAACATCCAATCGACACCACATTCGTCAAAATATGTCGGGTAGTTTATGAGCTACAGTTGTAACTTACAAACCATGGATTATTTTGTAATTAATCACGTTTTAAAGTTTAACTCAACTATTTTACCCGCCATTGTAACACATTGAATCTCACATCTTGACCACCAGACATTTAAAACACATCAGACATCCTCATTCATAGAACCAGTTTTGAGAACTGTTATTTAATAATATCAATCACTAATTTACCCAATTCACTAAAGTGGAAAACATAACAAACTACATAGGCATGCAAGTAGGCTTGTGAATCGTGTAGACTCTAGAGCCATAATTTGCCCGTAATTATTAATTTATGAGCTGAACATGACTAAAAAAAACGCCCGTCGATTTACAGACTCCTCATGTGGAAACAATTATTAGAAATTTATAATAATTAACGACACATTTTAATATAATTTATACTGCATTTGATGAAACAACCTGCCTCCAATGTGACTCCAACTGAACCCCCGAGCCCGAGTGTGCATAAGTCGATAGGCGAATCAATCGATGGTTCAATAATTCGAATAGCGACTCGGTACAAGATCACAGTCTACATACAAAGTCGTGTGTTTTGCAATAGTCAAGCAGAAATAAAAAGTTTGGTAGATAATTTAAAAGAAGAAGCATCGGTCAATGACTTTAGGACAACATAATACTGGTAATATTTATTAAAATTGTATAGTCGGATATTTAAAGAATAAAGCCAAGCCAAGAGAATAACAATGCATTCCATGCGGTTTTTACTCGTGACGGTCGAACCGAAGATGCCAAACTGAGCGCGTGAAATATTTGTCGTTTATCGGTCTCATGATGCATTGTATTCTATACAGTAAAAGACCGCTGCATTCTACAACAATATTTAAAAAAATATTTATCTTTTACATTTAATTTAGAATCGTTAAAGCAGCAAATTGTTTTAAAATTGTTTAATAAATACTGCACTACTATTATAAAGAGGTAAGATTTGTTCGCTTCAGATGTTCAGAATAATCTAAAAAATAACATAATTATCTAAACAAATTTTTATTTGTGGACTAGTAAGTCCCCGTGAAAAATAACGGGCAGATTAATTTGTACACATCATAAAAAGTAAAAATTTTGCATTCGTCTCAAAAAATTGTTATAAAGGTTGTGAGTCAGACATGACAGCAATTTCTTATTAAACATTTGACTTAATTACATTTTGGAAAACCTTAACACAAGAACATATATTTTAATCATATCCTTACTTAAATTAACGATTTTAAACCCAAATATGTTAAATATTTAGGTCAGACTATATTATTGTGCATTATGTAATTCACTTTTTGGGCCTATATTTGTCAATTAAACTCAATTGAAACTTGTATAATTCTATTAAAATAGCGATAGTTCAGACCAATAGCCCATGACAGACCATGCGCAAGCACTATTCATACATGGCAAATAAATTGTACATCGATACAACCTAAAAGTTGAAAACATAACCTTAAATGCATCACAAAGTTGAAGTACTACAGCTGATGATAATATGTTAAATAATAAATCAAACAATACAACATTGTGCATGCGGTATGCTCTTTTGTTACTCACGTACGTACAAAAGGTACACTCGCTATTAGAGGAGTTGATAATTTGAACATTTTTAAAATAACATAAGCTCATTACTTTCCATTAAACTAAATTTGACGGCCAAGCAAAAATAACGTCTTTTAAGCAGCGTTCGTTTAACCAATTATAAATGTTCGTTGAATGTGACTTGCAGCAAAGGTATTTCATTTCTCGGTTATCTGCCATGCGTAATTGCACTACGAGGGGGAGTTTTGGACCAGGCAATTAGGATCTGATGTTTTTCGAATTGCGCGTGCAAGGGTAAGACTAAATAATTTTATACACACCACATATACATTTCATTAATTTAATATTAGCCACGAGTACCTTACATTAGGCTATATAATAACAAAAAAACCGTAAGCAGCACTGCCGCATTACAGCCGAATTTTCTTATCAGGGAATAACTAGTATTATATAATGAGAGTTTCCTATGAGTTTTGTTCCTTGTTCCGGAAACTGTTCCAAATATACCTTTGCACAGGGTTATAGTAAATTTAATTGCCTTTCGAATGATATAGCTCACAAATTGCACTCTTGTTTAAGAGTGGGAGAAATTGCGTATTTACCTTACATTTATAATGAAAAAAACATTTATCGGGATCTTCTTATCAATTTTGTTCCTTGTTCCGGAAACTGTATTTGAAATAACTTTGCACAGGATTGTAGTAAATTTAATTAAATTTCGAATTATATTGCTCACAAAATGCATACGGGTTTATGATTGGGAGGAATTGCGCAAAAACCTGACATGGATAGTGAAAAAATCATTTATCAGGAGCTTCCTATCAATTTTGTTCCTTGTTCGGGGACTGTACCTGAATTACCTTTGCACAGGATTGTAGTAAATTTAATTACCTTTACAATTATATAGCTCAAAAATTGCACACGGGCTTATGAGTGGTAGAAATTGCGCAAAAACCTTACACGGATAATGAAAAAATCATTTATTAGGAGTTTCCTTCCAATTTTGTTCTTTGTTCCGGGGACTGTACCTGAATTACCTTTGCACAGGATTGTAGTAAATTTAATTTCCTTTCAAACGATATAGCTCAAAAATTGCACACGGGCTTATGAGTGGGAGAAATTGCGCAAAAACCTGACATGGATAATAAAAAAATCATTTATCGCGAGCTTCCTATCAATTTTGTTCCTTGTTTCGGGGACTGTTCCTGAAATACCTTCGCACAGGATTGTAGTAAATTTAATTACCTTTCGAACGATATAGCTCAAAAACTGCACACGGGCTTATGAGTGGAAGAAATATTGCAATTTCCTCGCTTTAACTTTGCCATTTTGGTTTGAATCAAACAAGCCACCATTTTGTGTAAAATCGAAAAATAAAAATATCAGTGTCTGGAACATCCTACAAGGACCTTTCCCACCTTTCCACTAAAATGTCATATATTTTGAAGCATATTTACTACCATTTTATCAAGGTGGGAAAAACCCATATATCCTTAAATCCCTACCCAAAAACGATTAATCGGTATAACTCCGCCATTTTGAATCGGATCGAAAAACAAACAAAAAGTGTATCTGAAGAATCCTACTAGGACCCTTTCACCAAAAAATCAATAAAAAAACCAATTTTGAAGCATATTTACTACCACTTATCAATCCGGGAATAAAACATATATAAATATATATATATATATATATAAAGTAATGAATTATGGGTATCGTCTCTAAATGGTCTGAAACGGATAGAAACGAAGTTTTACCCTTCCCCGACGAACCGTTTTCAAGTTGGGTCGAGTGTAATAGCTCTTATTTTCTTCAAACATTCGGCTAACAAACATCTGTTTTTAGCAATACATCTATGTTTGATGTAGGTACCTAGATCAACGTAAATATTTTAAAAAACTAGGCATTTACTTAATGTTTTAACAAAAGTCGAGATAGAACAAAAGCAATTCCTGTGTAAAGGTTGGGAAACCGTGAGTGGGTGTGTGTTGAAACATTCATCAAGTCTAACTATTGATTTGAAGGGGCATACCTTACCCTCGTTGCCATACTGTTAAATTTGCAAAATGACTAGTAAGGGTTAAACCAAAGAACTTGTAAAGTAAAAAACATTATGTTTTAATAGTAAAAATAAAATTAATACTGCAAATCCCATCACAACAGCCCACCTTTAAATGATGTTTCAATAAAAAAAACAAGCAAAAATAAATGCATAAAAAACTAAAAGACTGCGCCCTCTGCTCGGTACGTTCATCATCCCAACGGCTTCGCCCCTATCTAATCGAGGCGAAGGAAATGCAAACAGATTATTGTTTATTATGATATTTTTATGAATGAAAACAACATTATTATATGAAATTACGATTGGTTAGAATAGGGCACTTGGATCGGGGTGGGGTGACCTAGATCCTGACGGGTGATGCGAAGTAGCTCCAAAGATTTTGCGACAGGATTTTTTTATATAGAGAGGAAACACTTTTTAATTTAATAAAAACTTCAAACAAAATAAGCACAGCTACGACTACTAACTTTAAATGTGGTAACAGACTAGTATAGTAATTATTGCATGTAATAGCATGGAACGCCTACACGTTCTGTGTAGAACAACGAAACCCAAATAAAACAGATCATATTGCATGTAATAGCATGGAACGCCTACACGTTCTGTGTAGAACAAGGAAACCCAAATAAAACAGATCATATTGCATGTAATAGCATGGAACGCCTACACGTTCTGTGTAGAACAACGAAACCCAAATAAAACAGATCATACCCGCAATAAAATAATTCGATCACCCAGCCGAACCGCTTATGTGAGTTGAGCGTATTTTAAAATTAAGTTTATAAGTTTTTAACCAACCATTTGGGAAATAATTGGTCAACTCACGAAGGCGCTGAATAGCTGCCTACGAGTACGTAATATATTAGTAGGACATGTTTGCACCTCAGCCCAGGCGCACGCGTTGCTTCGTTCAACTCACAACGGACAGACAGGCTTTGCGAGTTTGCATCCCGACCGTTGGCCTCGGATCAGGAGATGCCTCCAAGGTAAAATCCCCTCACGTGGATTGTTACAGAATACTTTTACGGTATTTTACGTTTTGATCAATTTTGGAAAAATCAGTCGGGCTATAAGGTCGTGTAAAAAAATATGCAGAATAAAATATTTTTTTAGATTAAACCCCAACAACGTTTCTTTCTAGTACGATAAAACTAAAAGAATGTTCTTCCGGTAAAAAAGTGCTTCCGGTTGTAGGTTAGCTTGGCTAACAAACACGTCCGAGCCACTTAGAAAAACAACGTGTGTACCAAATTTGGACCGAATCGAATTTGTCACATATGGCACTAATCAAATCCATTGGGTAGATATATACTAGTACAAATATAATATGCCTATATTCAATAATATGGGCAGTGTCGACATTGACTGACATAGCAACATGTGCTTGTTATTATAACGATAACCCATTCTGACAGATATTTTTGTCCCTACATAGCTTATCACATACAAGCTTATTGTACTAATCAAATCTATTGCGTAGATACTATTACAAATATATATTCAATAATATGGGCTGTCATAGCAATATGTGCTTGTTATTTATTATAACGATAACCCATTCTGACAGATCTTTGTTAACAACATGTAGCTACATAGCTTGTCACATACAGGCGAGATATTGTACTAATCAAATCCATTTTGTAGATACTAGTACAAAAATATACTTTATATTCAATAATATGGTCGTTTTTATTCTTTCATCCAGAAATTACTTTATACACTTCCGTCGGATACCACAATAAACTTATAATTAATGAAAAACTACAAACTTTTGGAATAAAATAATACTTAAGTAATTCATATCCGAAAAAACATAACCCTATTTGTTTATTATTGTTATTATTTTATGGACTTTCATCAGCTGACTTTTCTTCTTAAGGGTTCAGAAAAACAAAAGTAATTAGTATATAACTTAATAAAGTTGTGTTTAAGCACAATAATTAAGATATAATAATTTTGTTTGTGTATTAAAGGCGTAAAATGACTAATTTTTAACCCGAGAAAATTTCTAACAAAGTCGCGCAGAATCAGGGCGGTGATCTCTAAAGGTAAAAAATGACATATTTGTGCCCGAATTAGACGCAAGATTATTTTACAGCTGAAATACAAATTCACAATGAACATTTTAATGCAATTTTACTCAACAAGTTGGTATTAACAACTACTTCTAATACTTTAGATTTTATGGTTTTAAAACACTAATGATAAATGTGCAACTGTGGCAATCTCGTATTCTTTGACGAGGTATGTCGATTCAAGCAACAGCTGATGAAAGAAAAAACTACAGTTTATTAATAAACATTATTTATATCAATACTTGAGGGCTCCACTCTCTGCTCACCACCCCATTGGTGACTCGTGGCGAAGCAAATATTTGTTGTTTGCTCTGATATTTTCACAGAAATTACGATTGATTATGAAAAAGGCACGTGGATCGGAATAGGGCAAAGAGAATAGTGATGACCTATACATAACGAAAGACAGCGATCAAAATAGACACGCACCATAGACAACAATTGGAATTACGGCATGCCTTGTAACTACACCATTAATAATTAAATAATTAATCAACATTTCAAACAATTTATGATTATGCCAACTATAGGAAACAATGTGATGTATGTAACATCACACGTTTAAATTATAATAGGCCTATGGTAGTTTTTAGTTGATTTTTGTTTGTGTTTGCGTTTTCTTATGAGTGCAGTGCGAGACAGTTTGCCACCAGATATTAACTTTGGTGAATGTGAATTGTGTGTTTTAATTTAATCAAAAATGTTTGTAAATCAATGTGTTTAGAATTCTGTGATAAAAGAGTTATATCTCCAGGGTAATGAAACTTGAGAATGGCTGAAACGGTCTTCGTTTGAAACAACACGACAATTGACTATTGTTGTTATATTAATTTTACTTAACCTAAAAAACTTGTTGGTTGTGAAGAAAAACTATTACCTGATTCTAAATTTGCCAAGTTGGTTATTGCTATGGTAAAAAATCTAAATAGTTTCTAGAAAAATGCTTTGGTTTAATATAGGCCTAACCTAAAATTGTGTTAAGTTTTTGACCCAAATCAGCTATTTTATTTATAATATGTAAAAACTGTTGTTTGATTTATAATACAGTAACAATTTTCGTTGACATTTTGTTTGTATTTGCTTTTATTTTGTTAACCTAATCGAAAAATGCTGTTGGCATAAAGAATACTTAACCGATTCTAAATTTGCTAAGTTGGTCGCTATGGTAATGAATGTAAATGCATCCAACAAACGTGTGTTGCTAAACTTTTAAACCGAATCAGCTGTTTTACCTGTTATAGGTCTGCAAGTATATCCCCTAATTTTTTATTATTTTTACGCCTTAAAATTAAAATTTTGCGAAATCCTTTTTAGTATTCTTATGCCTTAATTAGAACCTACTTCAAATTTGTGTATTTTTATTTTAA
This sequence comes from Philaenus spumarius, assembly GCA_018207615.1. Taxonomy (NCBI): domain Eukaryota; kingdom Metazoa; phylum Arthropoda; class Insecta; order Hemiptera; family Aphrophoridae; genus Philaenus; species Philaenus spumarius. The sequence goes on along the minus strand of JAGFPH010000429.1, from coordinate 273,341 downwards.
GTAGATTTTGCTCTACGTTGATTCTATGTCAGTCAGTCAGGCAGGACAAAGCCGCTTAACTACAGTAGGCTATATTTAGATAAGCTTAAAGATGTTTTAAAACAGCTAAAGGGAATCAATCAGCAAAAGTTTTAGGTAAAGTTTTGAAGGAAAATATAGATTTCTTTACAGCCAATTGTACGAAAGCAAAATTTGTATTGGGTTTACGAAAAGCACCTCCACGGTAAATTTATTTGGAAAAGAACGCTACAAGGCTATCTACACACGGTCTAAACTAAAACAATTTACTGAACATACTTCGTAACGTAACATACTCTAAAACGTAATATTTTAGTCTCCTTTAATTAAAACACTGTACCGAGATCGGCACATGGCCACTATCTCTTGTACTGTGTAAAGCTTTTTCCGACACAAAGGGATGTAACAAGTTTGGAGGTAATCCCGCGACGAGCTTGTAAAAAATTAACCAAGTTAAAAAAGTCTGGACAACTTTTGGGATTTTCTGTTTCATTAAGGAGAGTATGACATGAGTTTTGTAAAACAAATGAATTAGTTTGTTCCTAATTACTCTATAGTTCATCCAGTAAGTTTTGATATAGCCTACAATACATGGTTATATGAGGTTATTTTGTAGGTGAAATAAACTTTTATAAAACAGAAAAAATACAGGAAGTAGATCTCACAATGTACTTTAAATAGCGTTTAACAAAAATTGTCTTTTCCATAATTAGGTAAACTTTTTCCAAAACTATTAAAGCCAAAGACTTAATTTTTTACAAGTGTAGGCCTAATATATACTCATCTATATAATTTATACCACATTTTATGTATTTTAAAAGTGAATAAAAATGGTAAAAATTAATATTTAAATGATTTTTCCTGTATTTTGGGTAAGTTCCATGGATTCGAACAGGGGACCTCATGCTTCGGAATCAGGTAATCTAGTCTTTCAGCTATGCCTAAATTAGAATCTAAGTTCATCATGAAGAACATTGTTAATTATTGATCATTTACAAAAAAAGCAGACTTCCACTCAAACCTCGAATACATCATGACTGTTTGTTTTCCATTAAAAGAAAGTGTACAAGTTCTAGAAGATTAAGTAAGCAAGTAGAAACAGACGGATAACAAGCAAACTTTGCGATGTCTTATACAAACATGTCTGTAATACAAGCTTTAACCAACAAATTGTGGATTGGCTTTTGTTTGCAATCTGAAACTGATACCGTTGCTAAAACCAGATAAATCCAAGAAAACTTTTACTTTTTATTTTTCTTAGGCTGTGATTTTCAGCTAAGGCATATTCATCTTAATTAACGCTATACTAATTGTTCTACTTTCCATAAGGTTAATGTAATGTAGCCACGAAAAGTTGCATTTGAGTGGAAAAGAGCATCTACCTCTATGTAGTTTACAACAGATTCGAAAAACATCGTCTTATAGTTTAACTTAATACATGTAATCCATTACAATAATAACAAACTAACAATTAATCTCCAACAATATCCATCACATAGAAGACACTGACACTTAGTAATATGTACTATTATTATTTCATGTTTTTAGAAAGGACAGTATAAGTGTACGGAGCGAAAATGAAGCGATGCAATTTTCAACGGGTATGTTTTCTAACTAGAAATTTTAAAAGCGCGTACACACGATCAGTTATACCTACATTGTAACTATACAACGTCACTAATGATGAGAATTTAGACGACATCAAAAACTTAAACAGTGTTTTCTTCAATATTTAGACCTGCACAAAACTGTCGTGGATAGCGCAATTAATTGCACAGGTCGACCTGCGTAATGACGTTTTTAATATTATGAATGGTTTTTTTTAAAGTTAAGTTTTATAAGGTGGAAGAGAAGACTAGTTAATCCTAAAATAGTCCTGAAACAAATAATGTATGCCTTATTCCGTTTGAATAAAAACCAAAAGATTTATTACAATGAAATTTACTCTTTTTAACTTTAAAAAAATCCTATGGTGTAAATTTAAAACTATTCCGTCTGCCCATGAAACGTTTTAAAATATTGAAACATTCCAAGAAGTATATTAATTGTATCAACATTGAGAAGGCTAAACAACTATGCTATATCATTGGCAGGACGCTCGAGCGCATTAGAATATGGCTTATAAGCAATTAAGAGTTTACAGTCGGAAATTAACATCAGTTAATGTTGCAGACAATTTTAATAATTATAATCAATAGATAACAAAAGGTAACAATAGTTCTCTAGTTTTCAAATAGTTCACATAAAAATTACTCTCTGCTTGCTGCTTTATACAAATACTATAAAGAAAACATTATCCTTTAACATTTCTGTCATCTACGAATTATAGTTTAGATGTTCGTGAACAACTTCCCGAAAATGAAGTTTATCATCAAAATTTAACTAAAGGTCAATTAAAAAAGTGCAAACAGCTGTATGAAACTGTTTCGTCTTTGTATTAGACACCCTTAAAAACTCAAATGAAAATTTAGTTTCTTGTGTACAAAAATTTGTAAATTATTATTTTCTACAACAACTTATAGTGTTCGTATATTTTAGTTAATCAATCAATCAATGACTTAAAAACAAATTCAGCAGGGTTTAATTATCAATTAAAGTAGGCAATCCTTTTAAATTATTTATGTGTAATGTTAGGGCATAAATGTGTATTAGCAGTAAAATATTCGAATGCGAGTGAACACCACGGATGTTTGTTCAATAGGAAACAAATAAATGTTTGGTTAGTTTTTTTATATATATAAATTCGAAAGATTACGGGCGAGGTAATTTTTCATTTTAAGGTAGAATATTACAATGTTAACAGTGTTTTATTACGATTTGTCCGTTTGTTTTAATAAACGGTTATATGTACAAATGAACTAATGATAATTTGTGTGATATTTATTAAAATTAAAGACGTAATTTCTTCAGTTTTTGACTGCCTAAACTCTTCTACCCAATTCCATATAAATTTTAAAGGCTTCGTCGATCCCGTCCATTTAAATTCGACCCTACCTAATTCCTTTTTTTATCAAGGTAATATAAAATTAGCTAAAATTAGGCAATACGAAGTGAATTACGTCCCATTTCATTGCAAATTACAAAGAAAACATAGAAAAGTTGATCCGTGCAGGATTTTATAACTTAAATAAATTGCTTTTGCTCTAGCTTTAAAAATCCAGCGTGTGACGCCGCTCAGGATCAGGATTAGGACCGGGTGTCAATCTCTGAGCGTGTCACTGATTCTTTGGGTATGCTGACGACTATCTAGAAGTCAACGGGGAGATACCGCCAGAATTTCGGGCTCAATTGGCGAACCAGGTACATTTCGAGCGTGTTCTTAGTAATATAATTATGGCCGGCTGTGTTAAGTGTGCTTGGCCTCAGAGTTTGCAGGGGTCGTTATGACAATAAGTCAAACCAAAAATAGGGTTTGCCATATCAAACCCAAAATAGGGTTACGAGTGAATAGCGTGATCGGACTTAGAACGCTTTGTAACCCAATTATTAGTGCCTAGTGTTTAACATTGGATTTAGTTTGTATTATGTAAGAATATTGTTCGTCAAAGCTGGTTACCCGTGTTGGTAGTTCTGAGATCGTGGTGGTAATAGAAACCTTAATGGTGTGAGTTTTCAGTGATCCGCGGGCGCTTTGGCTAGCCGCGTCATCGACCCATAATTGTAATAACTACCGTTGCACATGTGGCAGGTATCCTCCACCTTGTAGTAGTAACAATAAATAATAGTAACTAATAGTATTGAATATGCATAGATGCACATTGAATGTGATCACAAATACTGGCTTTGCATAAGTATTATGCTGAGCAGGGAGTTTTAGACAAAGAAGGGAGGGGACACAAATGAAAGCTTGAGGCGTCGTTAGAACTACCTGTAGTTAGTCAGTAACCGCAAACCGGGTAACTGTATTTCGGGCCAGCAGATAATAATATGTTTCTTGAATAAAGACATTTCGGATTCGTCACTTTTATTCAAAGAACCATCTTCTCACCTAAATCATCTTGACAACGACTGGAGGCTCGCGCGAGATCCTTAACCTATAAGGAGACGTCCTCGCTGGGGAATCGACAATACGGCAATCAACATGGCTATAACATGGGGGAGGGATTAATAATTTAAACTCTCTGCAATATAGACTTAACAAACAATACGTATTGTTTTAGTACTAAATAGACATAAACTTTACTACAGTGTCGAAAAGCCGAACTATGTCACATTAGACTTGCACTTCTTATATTTTGCATTCATCGGTTATATTTAGCGTACGTTGCCAGCAAATCCTTTGAGTTTTGTCTTCAATAACTTTCAACTCTACCTTAATGGATCTTAACTTCGTCTTTGTTCCATCTACCTTTGACACAAAGTCTGGCTTTGAAGGTCGAATAATGTATTTAAGCTCACAACAGCACAGACATGGTTTGAGACGGTAGAGAAGCGATGGGAGGAAATTTTTAACTCGGTGTTTAATACGTTTTATACGTTGCACTAGACTACAGGGTTAAAGTTTTATATCCTGTCTTAAAATGAAAAAATTAAACGTTTCACTGCTATTGCTTGATGATATTGCTCACTAGAAATGTAATACTTCATAAGCATTCTTTTCCCAGGTTAAATTACTTCTAATATAAAAATACTCACTTACTTGAAACTAGTTAACTATAGTATTGGACAGAAACTTAATTAGATTTATAGATAAAACATAGAAAACCCGGGTAAGTACGAGTTAGACTGCCGCTCAGTGCATCGTTATAAAGACTACTGGGTATTTTAAACTAATCCTTAGACTACTGAACATTCAGTTACACATTGTTTACACTTTTCTGTGAGAATAAAATAGAAAAACACTTTAGGAGTTAATTACTTTTGAAATAAACGCTTCATCAATTTATTATAAGTTATTTCTCGTTCCGGTTCATCTGTTCTCTTAAGAAAAAAACATCGCCAATCAAGGAATTTACTGGCCAAGGTATGCACTTTAAAATACTATAGGCCTATGTGAATTAGGAAGATTCAATCGTTAGATTATATTAGACGCCTATAAACGATCCATTTTATATAAAGCTCTAACTTTAAAGAAGCTTTTCAAAAAATCTTTAAATATAGTTTTGTACTTTTTGCATATTCTTGTTGCTTTAATTTGCAGTATACTTTGTTTGGCTGCTTCTGCGTAATACTTTCATAGTTATATTAATAGTAAAGTTATTTTTATAGTTATTTGCTAGATCATCAAATGGATATTGAACATCTAAATATAACTGAAAGTAGCAGTGATGAAAATTGTTTTGATTGACATTAAATATTATTATTGTAAACTGAATAATTACATTTAAACTTTAGTTTTTGTAAAAGTTGAAATAATTGAAATTGTATATTTTAGTCTTTGTGTATGTATTATATTGTGATTTAAAAAAATAATATTAAATTGTTTTATAAAATAACTCATTGTTTTAAATAGTTGACCTTGGTTTTATTACATTACATCTGTGCTCATACAATTTAAAAAATCTAATAAAAACTGTTGTCTAGGTTTTTTTTGCTACAATTTGTCAAACCGTCATTTATGAACCTTCTTCTGATACAGTATATTCAAATCAGGATGGCATTTCCTATTAAAATCCACAATCAATTGATTTTTTCCAACACGCTCATATTCTCGGAGCCATGTATGCCGTGTTCATAGAAAAAATACAATTACATTTATTTCTTTATAAACAAAAACATTTTAATATATTTACAAGGAAATTGTGCCCAATACACATTAGACTGTTTTTTTCTATAAGTTGTTGCTTATAGGCAAAAAGATAACCAAGTTGTGGACAAAAACAGAAAATATTTTGTTTTAGGCTAATATTGTGCGTTTTAGACGAGGGAAAAGAAATTCAACTATAGAGTTGAACACAGCATATTATGTTTATGTTAATCTTCTAGCAAAAATACATAACTAAAATATGCATTTTTTTACTTACTTTTCTAATATGAAACTTCATCGCCCTTTCAAAAGGCAATTTTATAAAATAACTAAAGAATTGTGTCCTCTGCTCGCTTC
>JAGFPH010000429.1:256153-267270 GCA_018207615.1 Philaenus spumarius | reverse complement strand
ATTAGGACAGAGATTGTTTCTATTTTATATAGAAGAGAGGCAATTTTCATGTTATAAAATATGACCAAACTTTGATAAGGTAAAGTAGTATATTTCAAACTGGTCAAATAGGCCCTGTAAAGAATAAAATTGTCATAATGTTAATAATGATAGGTGTTTGAATTATGATATGTAAGCCGCTTTCGTTGTGTGTGTTTGCTATTACCTAAAATTAAAAAAAAGTTTTGGTTGTGAAGAATATTACCTGATTATAAACTAACTATTGTCTATGTTAGTTGCTATGGTAATGAATGTAAATGCATTCAACAAATGTGTGTTGGTTGAGAATAGGCCCCACCTAGAATTATGTTGCCAAGTTCTTGATTTAAATCAGCTGTTTTATCTGTTAAAGCGTATTTTGAACTTTTTCCGTTCTTAGTGCACTTCAACATGTTCGTATGAAGATACCCTGAACATTTTAAGGTTCTAGATTTCATGGTGTTGACTGTTTGTTGTTTATGAACCAGCCAGTCAGACAGGACTTCTTCTTTTATATAAACAGATAATTTTGTATACCAAACTTTGCACCACTACCCCTAAGTTTTTGGCAAGCCTTAATACAGGGTAAAATTTAAATGACTGTGATGTTGGTAATTTTACATAGGACATTTTTATTCAGTTTAGAATGTAGGTTGAGAAAATAGATAGCCAGTACTTCGACACCATGTAGTTCACGTGTGGATTCTGGAGGCTGTAACTGAGTAGGCCTACAGACCCAAAAGCTGAGACAAAATAAATTACCGATATAGCTAGCAAAAATCTTTCTCCCACGAGCAATGAATATATTGAAGGCACTAAATATGCAACATAGATAACGCTGTGTATGTGAATTGCATATTCACCCCTTTGGGGAGATAGCCTGGAACGTTAGTGTAGCACGTATTGCAAACATGTAAGTAGGTTGAGCCGTTCAAAAAACATTCAACCTTTTAATGTAACACTTTTTTTAACTTGTTTTAAAAGTACTTTTCAGGGTTATTTTTTATATCTAAAAAGTATTTAAAACCAACAAAATCTATGAAGAGTGTATGTATACTTAAGAGAGTTTGTAGTTATATTCGTAATAGCTGTTTTTACGTAACACTTTTCAGTATGTTTAAACGATTCAAATTACAAAATTAATATTTCAACTTTGATGAAATAATTGTTTTTATTTTATTGTGTATTTTTAAGCAAAAACCTAAATAATCATCATCACCAGACCCTACTGGAACACAGTGGTTCTATAGATTAAACATTTGAAACTATACATTCAAATAATTAACAAGAATGAAAACTATTAAACTAAACATAGCCAACTTAATACTGTTTAATCATTATAAACTACATTAAAAATTTAACCTAAAACCAAGCCACACAAGTTTTAAACTGATAAATGAGGATAAATTCTGGAAATTAAAATATAATATATAATGAGAAAAGACCCCCAAAAAGTAAATAAAAAACATCTTACTCCACATAAACTTTAAATAGCTATATAATCATAATAGGAGATACATAAAATGCAAGTATATGTTTTAATATACATTAAATAGGTGTACTATGTCCATACATTTTTTAAATGTAATGTTTCACTCGGGTTCACAAAGAGTGCGGGGATTGAAGTAGTTGTATTCGTTTAAGTGGCCTATGTAATATTTTGTGCAACATGAATTTTCATGTGTATTTTAGAATATAAGTCAGTTTTAGTAAAGTTCACACAATTTAAACATTTTCAATCAATGATAACTTAATATAGTTCTCGCCTTAAAAAATATGCATTCTTTTTTTCTATGATAAAATGTTAAAATTTTCATTTTTAACAAAACGTTTAACATTTAGCGATGGTTGTCTTATTTGGTTGTTCGTCGTTAAAATATTTAATCGTTTATTAAGGAACGATAACCATATATGGGTTTATCCATTTTAAATTATTCATTATTAGAGGTTATGTTAAAAATGTTTAGTTTTGCACTTATAAAACATTCAATATTTTAAGGCAATGATCTCTTTTTTGGTTAAACATTTTCAGCAATAGGAACCTTTTTGTTTTTCTCTATTTGAATATTTAACATGTTAATTAAATGATAATTGTATTTGTTTTTTTCCTTGAAAAATATTCATATTTTAGCACTAATAACCATTTTTTGGTTTTGTTTCAAAAACGTTAAAACATGTTTAGGCGGTGATAATCTTTTTTAGTTTTGAACCCAAAAACTATTCAATATTTTTAAGCGGTATAATATTATTTGGTTTTGTGATACATGAGAACAATATAAACTTTAACACAAATAAATGTGTACTGTAACATTTTACTCCAAAAATATTACATATAGGTACTGATCGTAGATCAGAAAATATAATTCAGGTGATTGTCACTGGAAAGGAAAGATTTCTATTGCGAATAGGTTGTGTTTAGTAAAATAATAAAGACGAGCATTTTGGAAAATAAAATTAAAACCATATACTTTTGCTATCCAAATACATAGTAACAGCTATGCATTTTGTTTTACAACTAGACGTACAGAACACCGATATTTTTAACAATTTTGTATGCCCGACATCGTTGCAAAATCGGTTGCCTGGACCTGATTATGGTTACTTACTGGTAGAAACGTATTTTTAAAATAGTTTATGTTTTATAAATAAAAATTTATTTAGTAGTTATTAAATAAAAAATATTCAATTTTATAATTTAAAATGTCTTTAACATACGGTAAACATCATATTCAAAATAGAAATTAAATAAAAAAGTTTAAAATTCAAAGTGTTTATATTTTAAATCTAAAACCTACCCCTGTCTGTGTACTATACAATTATCTACTATCATTAATGTTTCTGCAGTTGCATTGGCGTAAAACAGAGCGGAGAGGGTTGTACCTCGATTGCCATGAACCGCAATCGCCTGTCCGGAGAAGCATTTCCGGTTAGTTTTATTTCCGCAGTTGGGTTAACAGATTTAACGCTATCTGGTGTGCAAAAACGGAACTGTAGTCCATTTGGATTCAACGCCTTAACATGCATAACATATTACTAGCTGCAACTAGCTGATCATACGTACTAAGCAATCAATGGCGTAAATGTAAACTCAGAGTTATGCACACGATATATCGAAATATGGTTTTGTGAAAACGCTTGTGAACATAATGAATGAACTCTTCTTATAATTGAATAACATTACTAACACATTTGTATAACGTCCTAAATCCATGCCAGTTAGATTAGATCGGGGGAGCAGCGTATAGTACAAGTAAACCGTATGCTAATATCTAGTCTCAACTTAAGCAACAATCTAGTAGGTTCCAACCGTATTAAAACGGACGAGCGCTTTTAACCACTGTGCCACTATGTCACTCCTTATCAATGAATAATTTCATTGGTTACAAAAAAGTATGGACTACCTGAGATGACATTTTTAAGTATGGGATTAAATAGGAATCATTGTATATTACAATATGATGATAAAATAAAATAAACATTAGTGAAATTTGAAATAGTTTTAAATGTTTTAATTTTAGACAAATATACAAAGTAAAAGGTAGCTGAACAACACAACATATATTCTATATACCCTCCATTAAGTTTTATACAACTCTTATAGCGCTGTAAAAAATCTTCGAACACGTTGGTGAAAAGGGCTTTTCACGTATCTAGTTATTTCTTCATGAAAGTCGAAGTAGTAGTCGGTGGCTCATTTCCTTTATCATTCACTCACATAAGCCTCAGGTGATGAAACGTCCTGGGAGTGGGAAGGATATGGAAAGTTTGTTCCTCGGGAAAAGTGGCCGTTGACAAACTTTCTTTAAAGTAAAACAATAATATGAGAAAAGAACAATAGTATGGTGGCGCCATCTCGCTGGAACCACTGGGAACCAAAAGCCAGATTGCTGACACAACAAAACCTCTTCAGATCTCTTGTAAAAGGTTGAAGAGTGTTCTCTCTGTAAAGTATCTGGTTTAAAGAAACAGCATTTCCATTTCATCTTCAAATAAATACGGAGCCAGTGGCCTATGCCTCTCCGTCATACAGTGAACTATACTGTTAGACGCTCACTAGCATGGCTTCTCTACGACAACGTCAGGACATTGAAATATAAGATAACGTGTTGTTTGTTTGTTGATTGAAGGGTTTAGGTGAACAAGACAGAAAACCATACATTTTGTAGGATCCCAGGGTCTCCACAGTCCATTGCCAATATTGAGGCGAAATAAACTTTTTGTCTCTTGCATTTAATAAAGATTGACCAGTTTGATACGGGAATCTATCAAGGTTTACTCAAAGACGTATACCCAAGTTAATTTTTAAAGACACCCGATTAAGGCTTCTTTTTGGAGACTGCAAGACTTGCTGAAGAAGCCTACCTTGGTTTTCATTCGTAGTGACCGTTTTTTGGATGGTCTTCACAACTTTTACGCTGAGACGGAACTTGTCAACAACACTTATAATTAGGGCATACGGCATTGGCAATTGTTTGTGAAATCGTTCTTGAAACTCTACAGCAAACCAGGATTACAGGAACGACCTGTTCCGTATGACAGAAAATAATACTCTAAGATAAAAAAAAACTATCCCTGGAGTGGTAAAAACCATTACACCGATAACTATAACCTCAAACGACAAAGTAAAGTAAGCGACGTGGCCTGGCGACAATCACCAATGTAATAAGCTTTTCTAAAAAACAACTTAAGCTGCTTTAATTTCAGTATTGTTTATTTTGGAGAATATCGTACATTGCATAATTATCACGGCCAAGTAAATATAGTTTAATTAATAATGTAATATTTACCAAGTCTTATTAGTCTAAACATGATTTAAAATAATTTAGCATTAAACAATCTAAATTTGTGTAACATTACACAAATCTTTGAAATAATTACATTATAGTACAACAACAAAATTTACGAAAGATGAAAAGAGGGTTAGTTCTCAAGATACATTAAAACTAGTGAACAAGAATTCCTAATAGTAAAGTTATAGTATGACAGCCAATGATAGGTAAACTTTACGAAGGTTAAACATGCATATCCCAATCTTTGATGTTATAAAACTCTTCTATTGAGTAAAAATGTGTTTGAACAAGTGTTTGAAATGTTTGTTGAATCGGTATCCAGTCAAACGATTTCTTACAATATAAACATTTATATTATGTCTAATTTTATTATGGACACTCAAACCTACAGAAAGGCGATAGCTTAAATATTTGTTTAGTCTGTAGTATTTATAGACCATTGCCTCATTATTGTAAATGATATTGTGTGAATGAAAGTCATACCTCTTAGCTTATTCAGCAGATATACATTGATGACAGTGATAATACCAAGATGAACCATCTGCGGCCTAAAATGAGCTCTATTATCTGCTTTCGTTATAATTTTTTTTTTTTTGTAAAATTAGGATATCCTTAATTCAAGTACTGTTATTAAATAATACCAATCCATAACCTATTCTAGAATAAAAGAAAGTAAAGTATACATTACAGGCCAAACCAAATTTTAGGACAAACTAATTCTGCCTAGGCCAAACTAGATTGTCCCGTTAATTTCAGGACAAACCAGATTGTCCTAGGTTTGGTCAAGAATAACGAGTTTATCCTGATGCTTTATGTTAAGAATAAATTAGTATTAAATTAGCACGAAATTTGTAGCACGGACCCTGACCTCGAGATGCGCAATAGACTCGGAGTTAATTCGAGTGGTGGGGAGTCAGAGAAGCTCAGTCGATTACCGAGCTTTGAACGGAACACTTCGGTCTTGAAGCAATTGTACGCGTTTCCAATAACATTATTGTCCGTGCACAAATCAATTTTTAATTTAACTATCCCTGTTTATTATTGTTATTTAGCGTATATTAACAGCACTAACTAAATTATTGAGGCCAGCTGATTTTCATATTCACTAAATTAATTGAAACAGCTGATATCAAATCATAGCGTAATATTAATAGACACAATTTTAATAGACTACTACCGATACTTTTACATGAATAAACGTAGGCCTACTTATGTACTTTTTAAAATAATAAGTCGTTATAAGTTTATTTATTTTACTTAATACTTGTACATATTATCAAAATGTAGTTTTTATTGTTACTCATGTTTATTTCTTTGTTAAAATAGTTATTTTATCTGTCGTTATAAGTTTTTTTAAACGTTAGTCATGAACAAGAAACAGGTCCGCGACCGTTACCGACATCAGACAGACAAAAATTGAGATAAGGCTAGTTTCAGAATCTTTGGTGTATGAAACGTAAATAAACGAAAAATCACACTACTGTATTGTCAACAGTCTACAAACAAAACTCTTATTCTATTTATATATAGATATAAAAAGTCCCATATCTATACAGTATTTACATATTGCAAGTAATACAACACAAAGCTGTCACGACAACTTTGATAGTAAGCGCAGTGTCCCTTCCCCTCCAGCGGACAGCGTCCCCACTTGCCTATATTCTTCCCTCCCGCCAGCGCATCATAAAGTCCATGCTAAAACTAACAAGCTATATTTCCTTGTGTGTAAAGATTATTTCTGTTAGATATGTAACATGGTTTTACTGAATTTTCTGCACACTAACTTGCATTGAAAAGAAATAGAGCTAATCTAAACCTAACCTAACTTGACCATGGCTTGTTTTCGATCAATATTTCCAAGGCCAAACTGCTTTATCCTGAAACTATTGGGTTTGTTTCAGGCCAAACTAGTTGGTCCTAAGCATATATATATATATATATATATATATGGCAAAACTAGTTTGGCCTGATTGGGTCTAGTAAAAACCGGTTTATCCTGACTTACGTAGGACAGTCTAGTTTGTCGGGTTTGGCTGGTAACATATACATTCTCAAATTAGTTGTACTTATACAGTCGAAGCCATATAAGTACTGTAAGGAAATTTACTTCGGAGAGCATACTATATAGATAATCAATTGGGCTGTTTTTCGCCAATAATGCTAAACACTTTACACTATCAATCTTCGATTTTCACTTGTATTTTTTAAGATAAATGTTTGATTTCGTGTTTTAGAATCATTTAAGTCCATTAGCAGCAAACCAATAGCCTCACGCATTGTCATATTGGCTAAATTACCACTGTCTTGTTTTAGCGTATCATTATCTGCCATCATATGCGTCCAAACATTGGTTCCGTCAAAGATGACTGCATAAGAGGCGCACTATTAATTTCACATAGAGAAACTGGTAATTTCATGACCGCTTTATTTTACTTTTTAAAATTGGCACTAATATACAATTTTATTTTGATTGATAAATTTGTATCTTTACCTGAAAATATACATTTTTATTCAGAAAAGTATCTGTTTGAATAATTGACCCTTACTTTTTCGAAAATACATGGTAACAAGTGGCGATAGACGGTGAACTTAATGTTGGGGACTTTTCCTTGCCCGCACTCAATCAATGACTATGACCCAGATACAAATACAATTTTCCAGCCAGATTGAGCAACTTGCCATACTAGTCGAGATTCAATTGATTTTCAGAGAATCACATTCCTCGTCTTCTCATCAGCAGAAACGACATTTTCCCGAGCATTATCCGAGCATAAATTCTGACATTTTCTTAGGAGATACCTAAAATCAAAGGGTTAAAAAAACAAACTCTCTAAAGACCACGGATGGATTCAAGAAAGGAATTTGAAGGATTTTTTAACATTACGTTGGAGATGGCCAGATTCGCTCTCAGACTCGGACAATCTGTGCAAAAGCCAGGACGCCAAATGTCCAAAGTTATTCTCAGAAAATGGAGATTTCTTATGTAGAATAGTCATCTCCTCTCATGAACATTACAATTTTTCCTATAATATTTGGAATTTTGTTTAATAAACCCGTTTGATTGCCTCATCCTATACTGTTCATCAGCGAATGTAACAACTGGTGTATTGTGTCTGTACGGTCAAATTTATGGATGTTGTTCAGAATATATGATTATATGAAGCCTTTTTTATAGACAATTAAATAAAAAAATGTACTTTCCGTTGAAGAACGTAGCAACTGGTGTATTGTGTCTGTACGGTCAAATGTATAGATGTTGTTCAGAATATATTATGATTTAAAGCCTTTTTTATAGACAATTAAATAAAAAAAAAATACTTTCCGTTGACGAACGTAGCAACTGGTGTATTGTGTCTGTACGGTCAAATGTATAGATGTTGTTCAGAATATATGATGATATGAAGCCTTTTTTATAGACAATTAAATAAAAAAATGTACTTTCCGTTGACGAACGTAAGCCCATAATTAATCATCTCCGAATGAACTATGAACTATAAATTAATTACTTTACAAAGTATTAATTAATTGCAACAAATAGAAAAAATCTGGTTTTGATAACTAATTAATTAAATTACAATCTGTTATTGAAGTGTTTTAGGTTTTGCCATGGCAACCAAAATGTCGAGATGTAGGCAATGCATCTTCCAATTATCTCGGAAATTAAATAGTGTTTAAACTATAATTATCTAGTGAGGAGTTTATTAGGCTCTGTTCTGGTTTGATTTGTTTATGTTTGTCTGATTATTTTTTATTGTAAATTAGATGTTTTCCGTAACGAGTATAGTACACTACACAGCTGAAGATTCCACTCACACTAATGTAAGTTCTTCTGGTGGTTCATGTCTGTCTAATTGATTTCATATTTGGTATGGGAGTGAATATTTGCCAATTAGTCAATCAAATCATGTTTTTTTATAAGAGGTCGCTTACGTTTCATTGCCGGATAAACAGATGTGTAACACTGATCAGTGTTGAGAGGAATGGAAGTGTACGGAAAGTCAATACAACTTCCTTAAAGATAGATAATAAACTTGATCCAATATTTTAGATAAATATACTTTAATTATTCTAAAATTAACTATTTTAACTGACAAAACCTATACGCTAAAACTAATCGTCGTACGTAAATTGCTTTAAATATTAGAAAAGGAGGTAAAACATAGCTGAAATTAAAGAGAAAAAATCGCAATAAAGATCTGCAAAAAAGATTAAACAAACCAAAATGAAAAACATCAGTATAGAGTAGAAATGGTACATAACTGAAAAGAAAGGAAGAAGGCAACGTAACAGAAGATGGAAGATATTAAAAATACAGGCAACTAAAAAAATACACTGTTGTAAAAAAATGTTTAGAAGGACAAAAATAAACATATAAAAAGAGGATGGCAGAAAAAAGTAATTAAGTAAAAACACAATCTGTAGAAAAATAAAAGAGGGAAATACGATAAAAATGTATTAAAAAGTAGTAACTGTCCAAGGTTGGTGTGTAGGTACATTCACTATACACTAACTTTGGTAACTGTTGTCAATAAGTAATAAATACTAAACGAAACTAAATTTTGCTGTAAAATAATGCAACAAAGAAAAAGATGAACATTTTAAGAATGGAAATTCAAACCAAATGAAAGAAAATGATTAATAACAAATAAAAAACGAACCAAAGACAGTACGTTAGATGGAAAACAATAAAGAACATAGAAATAAGAACATAAAAAAAGGCAGATTGCAAAGTGTAAAAAGTATGGGAAAAGAAAAAAAGTATAGAAGGAACAACATAAAAAAGAGGGTTGTAGTGGATAAAAAACACATAAAATAAGATTGTATACATAGAGAAGCAAACATAAGTAAGATATAAAGTAAAACAAATTTAAATACGATATGAAATTAATTTAATAAAATCAAACAAACGAGAAACAAAACATCTATAGAAAAAAGGTGGATGAAGAAAGATAAATCCAAATTAAGAAAAATATTACAAAATAACATAACAAAATTAACAACATTATATGAAAAAATAACAGAAAACACAGACAAATAAGAAGCAAAAAAAGCAATTAAATAAAAACAAAATAAGGAAAATGCCTGAAAGGTATACGTTAAACGTTCAAACAAAACATTAAACCGTCGGGTGAAATCGTAATAAATAAAAACAGAAAAACATCCATTACAAAACATAAACATAAATAACTAATTAATGAAATTAATTAACTATATGATTATAGGAAACAAAGGCTAATGAAATAATGGTTAAAAAATAAGTGTTACACGTGGGTGCCTATCAAAGAAAGGTTGTTTCATTCTCTTTTATTACACTAGGGGTGTTTGATTACATCCCCTAAACTGTAGCTGCATTGAGCTTTAGTTTGTGTCCGAATTAGTCATAATGAATTTCACAAAGGCAAACTCTATTTAATGTTGTATCTACAGCTTACATATATTTTATTTTGACACTTGATAATGGTTCAGTAGTTATTAAAAGGAAATCAAATATAATTAAATTTACCTGTTTAATACAAAGAGGTACGTTTGTAACTCTAACATGAAAAAGCACTTATTCATTTTAAATTAAACTTTTATTGACAGTAGGCTAACTAGATAGTCTTTCGGTCATCCTTTTTATCAATTAATTTAACATCATTACGTTTTTAACATAGCCAAACGATAAAATCACAAGTGTTCCAGATTTGAAGTTAGATTGTCTACAGTTGTCTTAGTTATGCGAAGACACGAATTACAATTTCTGTATTAAAATATATTCATCGGAAAAATTACCGGCAAGAACTAAATCAATACAAACCTGAGAGCGTCTTTACGAATGTCTGAATGGAAGACCTTATTTAGTATTAATTTCCTTAAGATATTACCAAGTATGTTTTATGCAAGAACAATTTGCAAGGTTAACCACCGAGGGTTAAAAGAGTTTCACAAAACTTTGAATTATGAATATCTAATACTATGTCCTAGAAACATGATTTAATCAAATGGTATTGCAAATTCGTTTTCAATCAAATTTTCAGACATAAGGTTTCGGTAAAATTTATAAGATTACAACAATATACTTGTCTTAAGGGCAGTTATCAAAGTTTCAAACATAAGGTTTTGGTAATATTTACAAGATTACAACAACGGACTTAACCTAAGGGCAGTTATAAAAGTTTCAGACTAAGGTATCGGTAATGTTTAGAAGATTACAACAACTGACTTGACCTATGGCAGTTATTTTATACATAAGGTGTCGATAATGTTTAGAAGATTACAACAACTGACTTGACCTATGGCAGTTATGAAAGTTTTAGACATAAGGTGTCG
>JAGFPH010000429.1:234503-256143 GCA_018207615.1 Philaenus spumarius | reverse complement strand
ATTACAACAACTGACTTGACCTAAGGGCAGTTATGAAAGTTTTAGACATGAAGTGTCGATAATGTTTAGACGATTATAACAACGGACTTGACCTAAGGGCAGTAATAAAAGTTTCGGACATAAGATTTCGGTAATGTAAAGATTAATAACGTACTTGACTTAAGGGAAGTAATAAAAGTTTCAGACATAAGATTTCGGCAGTGTGTAGAACATTGCAATAACGTATTTGGCCTAAGGGCAGTAATTAAAGTTTCAGACATAAGGTTTCGGTAATTTTTAGAAGATTGCAACAACTGACTTGATCAATGGGAATTTATGAAAGTTTCAGACATAAGGTGTCGATACTGTTTAGACGATTTCCACAACGGACTTGTCTTAAGGGCAGTTATCAATGTTTCAGACATTTGGTTTTGGTAATATTTAGACGATTGTTGTAATTGTCTAAGTATTCTTCATCAGGACAAATCACCGGCCCAAGACGGTTTCAGCGAAGAATGGGATTCTATGCTACATATTCACTCGACCTTGCACCATGTAAATTTTTTCTGTTCCCCAAGGTGGAATCAGTACTGAAAGGAACGAGATTTGAGACAGTTGAAGCTGTAAAAGAGACAACAAATTTGCTTTCTGAAATTTACTTCAAACAAGGGTTTGACCAACGAAAAATTTGCATGGAGCGCATAGATCGTTGAGGAGATTATATACAGAAATTTATAAGGTAAACTTTCCTCACAAGCCGGTGCAAAGTTTATAAATAGCTTCTTAAAAGCATTCAAACTTCGCCAAACTAAACGATTTAAAAAAAAAGAATCTTAGTCAATTTCTATTGTCTGGATTCTTTTACTCGGTGGATGAGTTTGTGCACCATGATCGTACTATGATACATGTGATCTCTTTTTTTCAATGTGTTTTATATTATTAACTTATTCTTACAGATTTTTTATTTTTAAATTTTATAAAATTTATGTTTGTTATTTTATATTTTCTCTATTTTATTTAGGTGCTTAATGTTAATTGTATTTTGCGATTTTGTGTGTATTGCTCCAATGTGTTGTAATTTGTGTATAAGACCTACTAATACAAATACTTTTTGTAAAAGAAACAATATTAAATAAAATAATAAATATTGAAAGAGATAGTGTTAAAGTTGAATAAATAAAAATAATAAGGAATTTTATAACATTAATCCGGTTTTTTAGGCATACCTCGTATATTGACATTTTTCCGAAAATTCATATCAGAAAATATAATCTGGAATACATTAAAGTACGATTTGCTTTAATCATAATAAACTGTATTCATCGAATTTTTACTTCCATTTGATCAGGCTATGTTTGACCTGAAATCAACTTTTAGGAACTTTAACCAAATAAAAACTATACAATAGTACATTTTCTCTATTTAAAAATTTGTTTAAGCAGAATTAAATAAAATGTTGTCAAAGTTTCTGGAAATCGGTAACTATGCACTAATAACCCTTGTTGGCTAACCTTGCAAAGATAATCTAGAGGATATCTTAACCCTTAAAAGTAATACTTAAAGACCATAAGGAACAGTTAGAATAGACGTTCGGTGGCAAGGTGATGGGTTAAGGAATGGAATAAAGCCTTTCACTCCACATTTTGCACAGAACCTCTCAGGACTGCAATTTTTCTGATGAATGTATTTTAATACAGAAATTGTGAGACTTGACTTCGCATTACTAAAGTCAACGTGAGATAATCTAATCTAAAATCTTTAGTAATTGTAATTTCACAATTAAAATATGTTCAAAATGAAAAAACTGAATAAGTTGTGGAAAAGACTAAGTGGTCAAAATTATCGTTGGATGAAATAGATGCTGAACATGTCTGAGTCAAATAGATATGATAATATGTAAACAAGGTGAATAATTGTTGTTATGGAGTTAATATTGTAATCTATACCAATTTACAATGTGTTATGAAAAAAGTAAAACGTTAGTAGTTTGTTTGTTTATTACCATTATGATAAAATGTTTACGAATATGATACCAAGCGGGTTTCTCAAAATGGGGAGTAAGGGTCATTGAAAAGGTGAAACTATTTTGTAAACCCCGATACCTTTTATGCATTGGCTATATCAGGAAGCAGCTGAACTCAGTTCATAATTTGAAGTTGTAAAATTAATATATACATATTAAATGTAAGCGTGGTTTGTCCATGAGTGTTACAATACAGCAACTCAACTCTCCAGCCCAATGGGTGTTACATGGTATCGTAGTCCTTCATCCCCCATCCATAAAGAAAGTTTCGGTTTAGAACTGCAGGGGTTGGATTCGGAGATATGGGTGTTAAAAACGCTCATCGCACCAATTAACGTTTTATGGAAAGTCGGTGAAGCAGCTGGGAATCGAGTGGCAGAGACTGGTCAGAATGTTCTACAAACTTCCAGAATGTTCGAGAATGTTCCGGAAATTGTAACATCTTCCAGAAGGTTCGAGGATACTAGAAACCGGAAACGGGCTATGAAGTTAGACACCTAAACTTTAGCAGGTTCCTTTCTATATTACTCTTAAGTTTTATATATAGGAAGGAAAAAACATTTTGATTATTTGCGTCTAAGGTGTAAAATATTGTTTGCATAAAATATTTCAAACAAACTGTACCCATGGAGTAAAATTTATTTCTAACAAACTGGTGGAAATCTTTTTGAATATTCAAGTAATTTCCTGAATTTTCTACAGCCATTTCAGAATGTTCTAGAATATTACAGAATGTTGGAGAATGTTGTAGAATGTTCCAAACGGTTCTGAACTATCAAAGGAACTTCCTGTTCCAGAACGTTCTAGAATGTTCTAGAACCCGGAATCGGGCTATGAGGGTAGAGCCCTAAAACTTGGCACATATAACTAAGTTAAATATAGGAGAGAAAAACACATTTAGATTTCGATTATTTGCGTCTAAGCTGTAAAATGTTGTTCGATAAAATATTATAGGAAAAATGTACTTATAAACTGGTAGAAATCGTGTTTTTTGCGCTTACTGGCGCATCATGTATTTAAGCCTAGTTGGGAAACATAACTTGATTTGGACGAAACTCACTATACGTTGTTGGGTCAGTGAACTCTCAATATTTACCCAATATTTCTTTTATTTATATCTACAAGCGAAGCCGCGGGCCCCCCTGTTTAAAATCAGAAAATACATGATAAGGTGGTCGAAACACCAGCTATGATGGTACAGCCTATGTATAAGTTTAATCTCAATTCAGTCAGTGTTTTTATATAAATGGGTTCCCACATACATCTCTTAATATAAAACGGGAAATGTTTTTAAAGGAAAGTTTTTGATTTCCCTTTAATAGCTACTGAACCATTATCAGGTGTCAAAGCGAAATAAATGGAAGCTTTGAATGTTTGAATACAACATTATGTTGCGACTGATTCGGAAACGAGCTAAAGCTTCATACAGATACAACTTAGCGGATGTAATCAAACACCCAAAGTACTTATCCCATAAAGGTAATTTGTTTGAATAATAGTTGGTTATTTATTTTAATTTGTTGAGTGCTTAACACTTTGTTATCGCCCTTTTTATATATTGAGTGCCGTTTCTACAGTTCTTTTAAACTGGTATAGTTCCTTTCTTTTGTCTTGAACCTTTTAACTACTGTTTTTTATTTGTTTGTTTTGTAATTAAATAACACGAAAACACAATTGCTTTAATAAGCTGCCACCTGTATGTTATATCATCTATTGTTTCCGTAGCCCTTGATACTTAGTGTAACCATCACTGTTTTGTCCGTCAGTTTCTGATAACCGTCAGTACATTAGAACCACAAGGCCCGGCCCTAATCTTTCCCTTTACAGTAGTGTAGGTTGTCATTTCTTAGTGCACACTCAGATCTCAGTTGTGACTTAGACATTGACAATATCCCATTCTATATACATTCATGTACAAGTTTGAAACTTAGTGCGATATTTTTTACGGATACGTAGTACTATTTATACAGTGTTGAATTCGAATTTCATATTTTAACTAAAATGATCAAGAAAATACTTAATTGATAAAAGAAAGATAAATGGACCAAAATTGTTCTTTTATTCTAATAGTGACTTGGATAAAAAAACAATGAGTTTAAAATTTGAACTAATCTTGTTTATTAGTGAACTCTTTTTTATTCAGTGCATTCCTGTAAATTAGAATGGAACGGTGCCCAAAAGCGATAAAAAATTACTGATTATATTTCAAGCTGAATACAATAATCATGTTATGGTAGTACTTAAATACACGATACTTTTATACTGTAAATAATTTATAGTTAATTATTTAATTGTTTTTATATTGAAAACGTGTTCAATTTATGTTTATACCGAAATTATAGTTAATTGATTGCTTCTTAGTTTAGTGTATTTTTTTAATTGTATTTCTGTCATCCGTCTAGTCGCTTTGCCACGTTTTGCCGTCTGGCGGTGACGGTTAATCGAGGATTTACTGTATGTCATATTGTTATTTATTATTTGGTTATTGTTATTGGTTATTCTACACCAGTTTTTTTAATAATATTTTTCTTATGTTTTTACTCTCTGCCTAATCTTTTTATATTTTCCTCCCACCCTTTGTCTTTAGTTGATTGCACTTTTCTTTGTCTTCTTTTAATTTGGCCTTTTTCCTTTTCTGTCTGTTTTTGTTGTTTTGTATCCATCGTTTTTATCGATTTTATTTATCTCGTTCTTTATAATTGTTTTATCTTTCTTTGGAATATTCAACTTAAATGTTTGTTACTAACAAGATGGTGCACTAAAAACGCAAATTTAGATTTAACCACTTCTCAGTTGTGGCTGCAGCTAGCTAACTAGAACATTTTTGTCTCAAGGGGAGGCATACTTGGTTCGTAATTTGATGAAGATGACAACGGAAATGCTGTTACTGTAAGTAAACCAGGTACGTTACAGAGGAAATCCGTCAACATTTTTCAACAGATTCGAAGAGGTTCTGTCGTGCTAGCAATCTGGCTTTTGGTTCCAGCAAGATAGCGCCACCAGTCACACTGCTGTAGCCACTAACGCTTTACTGTAAATAAAGTTTCAAACAACCGCCTGATTTCCCAAGAAACAAACTTTTCACACTCATCCAATTCCCCCGATCTTTTACAACCTGAAGCTTATATATATGTAGGAAGGAAAACATCTTCCCAAATGAACCACTGACTACCATTGCAGAGCTTCGTGAAGAAATAACTAGGAACCTTGGAAACATATCATTTTCCACCAATATATTTGCAGATCTTCAACAATGCTACGAGAGTTGCTTATAACTTAATGGAGACCATGTAGAATATGTGTGTGTTCTAAAATATTCTTTTCGCTTTGTATATTTATCTAAAATGAAAACGTTAAAACTATTACAATTTCAGTACTATTTTTCAATTAATTTTGGAGTATAAAATAAAATTAAGTCGTTTAGCAGATTCGCAAGGTCAGTAACGCCATGCGAAGAATCCAGCGTTAAGTGTAGAAAATAGGATAAAGTATCAAGGAAAAACGGTTCTTTGACTTTGAGGGAATTGGATGGGTAGACGATGAAAGCCTTCACTAAGCTTGTTAATCACTCTTACGGTTTTACTAAAGTTAAGAAAATTTTACGAACCAATAAACTCTGTTGCCTTTGACTTCTAAATCATGAAAATATCAGTGTGTCTTTATTTAAAGAACTACATTGTTATCATTTTGTTTAAGTACCCTACGATGTTCCTCAATCAGATGTATGTAGTTATGTAGTGCTGGGCTATAAACACAGCGACCTGAGCAAGACATAGAGTCTTATATTATTAGGGTTAGAGTAATAACAGGAGTCAGACATGATGATATTTTGACGCAGAAGATAAAGTTTAAGGTTTGCATAATAAGAGTAGGCCATTTGAAAGTTTTATCCAACTTATCGTAAGTATGGGGTAGAAGTAAGAGGCGAATTCTCAGAAATTATGAGATCTCAAACTGCAGTACCACAGGGATCTCGTGATTTTTATCAATGTAACTCCATACACTACAATGTTTGCTAATTACACATCTTTCCTTCAGCCATAAAGTTTGCATACAATTTTACAAAGCAGCAGATAAGTTTCTAAACGAAGCAGTTTTCTGGTTTCAGTATAATGGGCTTTATTTAAATGAAGATAAGACACAAAGAATAATTGTTTCTTTAAAAAGTGTTTGCTGATTAACAAATATGGTAAAGTTGTCAAGTTGCACGGACTATGCATGTACTGTACTCCCAAATCTATTGGAAATAACATATTAAAAGTGATTGTGGAAGACTATCCAGAGTGATCGTTTTATTAATAAATTTAAGAAGGATTGTGCCATATGGGTACTTAAGATTGGCTGTTTTGCCTTTTTTTTTAAAGTATAATGAGGTACGCACTTATCATCTGAGAATTGAATCGCTTAATGCAGAAACCCCTATGTAACAAAAACCAAACTTTTGGGAAACTAAAAAAAAAAAAAACTGTGTACACATAATAATAATATTTTTTGCTTTGACTTTTTTTGTTGTTTTTGAGTTCCTTATATATTATTCTAATAAGTCTTACCAATCCATTTTAAAAATTTTTTTCTCCTGAAACAAATTTAAATTTGAGTTTGTACTTAAGGGGTTTCTGCAATAAAAAAGAAGATTTGTCTTATTTATTTTATGTTTATTCTTGTGAAATAGCCTTATATGCATTTTGGGGGCTAAAAAAATTAAATGAAGGCTGCAATACAATATAAGTTTAATAAAAGTAATGGCAAACAAATTAAAAACATTTTAAAGTGAAAACATTTACTTAAATATTGATACTTTTATATAACGTACACATAAGTAGATAGTATTGTTAGTATGCTATAACTCAACTTTCAAAATGACACACAGTACAATAGGTGTTGTTAGATTTTAATAAAATAGTTATAATAGTAGTTCATGTATTGAAAAATCATGAAAATGATGAAAACAAACTCTATAGCAACAAAAAAAACTAAATTTGTAGTCTATTCAGATTCAACTTCAGAGTCAAGATGGGAGTCAGCTAATGTTGTAGGCCACTGAAGGATGTTGTTATAGAAGTCCTCATATCCTGCAACGTAGTTATACAGTTTTCTGTATAACTAACATAATCATAACACAACGAACTGAACAGAAAGAGTAATGGCCTAGCTAAAGACTGACAGTGGCAGACAGAAGAGAGATGCGCGCGCAGACGCCGCGCCGGCACGGCTGCCAACTGCCTATTCTATTGCAGAAAGCCCTCATGACCTGTCGCTTATGGTGTTTCTGCAACAAATGGAATTTTCAAGTACAGTTTTAAAGCATTTAACCGATGCGCACTGGCTCATAGGGGGTTTCTGCATTAAGTGATTCAATTGTGGTAGGCGTTTACAAAGAATTATAACTCTACACAAGAAAGCTATTACAATATTTTCTAGTACTCGTGAACGGGACACTGTAAGACTCTTTGCGTCAAAAATCATATATTAACTACCACAAATTTATACATATTTGAAGTTCGGGTGTTTATAAAAAATTATCTAAAATGTATTTTGTTTGGAAGCAATTTCACCAGCACCTCACGACGAATAAAAATAAGTTGAATTTTACTAAATGTAAAACTGCATGAACTACCACACTGCACTTGATATAAGACTATTAATTTAATAGGTGTAAAGGGAGTGGTGCTACAGTATGTCAATCAATGCATTAAAAAGAATAGGGGCTGTAACTGAATCCGTTCTATAATATCCGTTCTATTTTTATTAATATGAACAACTTCAGGTATCGAACAATAATTACGGTTCCTGAGGTACAATAATCTATGTATTAGTGGTTCAGTAAGTTTTATTTGCAGATATATACATAACCTTAGGGTTATGACAATTTTCTAACAATGAAGACTTAGGGAAGTAAATTCTTGTAATTTAACACTTTTTTCAGCACCATTTTACAAGATATGAAACGATATTTAAATATAAAATTTACTGTAATGTTTTAACTTGTCGATTCATTGCCTTTGATTCAATGTGCTTAACAAGATAGGGTTTTTAGACGTCCTAAAAGAAGTCCTACAATTTCACAATTCATGTTTAATACTTTAGGTATAAAACATTAGGATTTAGTTGGACAATTACTGACTATCACTATACCAAATCTCACTCTGATAGGTCTCACCGTCTTTAAGAAAAACGGCAGTGACAAATGGGCAAACAGAGATAGTGCTAGTACCATTACTTCCATTAGTGTTCCGCTTTGCAATATTCTCGCTCTCTCTCTCTATTATAAACAAAATTCTGCCATTTATTTAACAAAAAACTGGCTCTACTGCGCATGCGCTAGGATCTAGGTACCGCTACAGCCACCACTCTAGCCCGATTAAAATGCATCTGTATACAATGCCGAGTATACAATAACCTGTTTGCATTTGCTTCGCCGCGAGTCACCGCGTAGGTTGGTGAACAAAGCGAAACCTCTTGTGTGTCCCAATCAAGTAATAGCTATTTACGTTACAAGTGTAGTAAGAGCATTTTTACATCACGCTCTTGCGTAACGTGTAACGTACAAGATTTTACCTGACCCGACAATATACAGGACGGGGTGTAAATAAGTAAATCTACAATATATAAACTGGTTTGTTTTTAAGTGAACTGTTTTTATTGATTACAATAAAATACAGGATATTTTTACTTGGAAGCACAACATTTAAAACACAACATAAACCTAGGAACAGATTAAAACTATTTTGAGTAGATGTTGAAAACGCAGTTATGACATGCTTCAAAATTTATATGTTGAGCTGTAACATTTTTACTATGAGTTCTTTCAATGGTTGATGAGGACTGAAAAACAATTTTACTTTGATTTGTTTCACTGGTTGATGAGGGCTCAGAACTCGTTGTAGGCTTCAGTAACAAGTTTTCATTGGTAGTTGAGTTTTTATTTTCACCCAGAATGCATGCAGATATTTTCTGTTTGTTCCCAATCGAAGATTCTATGTAGCCTTCGGCTACAGCAGAGGACCTCCATCCACCATGGCGCTTAATAGTTAATATATCGGCTCCTGAGTCTGCCAATAATGATGTAGAAGAAAACAGTACCCTGTGTACAGGCTAGGACTTTCAAGTTTAAGGAACGTGGCGATTGTTTTTGGCAAGGCTCCAAAAGTGTTAATTCCCTCTGGCTGTCTTGTGCATTTTCCATTCCTAAACTGCAGAAAGAATCTGTCATGCTGTACTTTTGTAGGCCTAAGCTTTATGTACTTCCGTAGTAGGTCGACTAAATTAATGCCTTCAAAACTGCCTTCTGTTATAACAAATTCTCGTGATACTTTGGTTTTTGTACTGGGTAGATGGAAAATAAAATAGTTTCCTTTGTCTGCTACATTGTTAACCTTTAAATCAGTCAATTCGTGTATTCTGCAAGCTCCTCATAGTCCAATAATAAATGCCACTTTGGTAAACAGGAAGTTATCATCATTTGATTCACAAAGAAATTTAGTGATATCATCTTTATCAAAGGTTTTTGAATTTTTTGGTTTATAACCTTCCGAATTTCTTTTAAGAAATGCTATCAAGTTTGTACATTTACTTATATCAGTGTTTTTCTTGAGAGATAGCATAGTTCGGAGCATAGAATAAAACGACCAAAGGCTAGATGGTTTGTACTTTTTAGATAAGCTGTTGAAATAGGCAAGAATTACCTTTTCGTTAGTTACATGTGTATTTCCTCTATTGCCACACCACTCTTCATATTTATATAACTCTGCTTCGTATCTTTCTTTTGATTTTGTTGGTAATAATCCATTAATAACTGTAGTTGCTTCATTTTCTATATCTGAAGGCAAACTATCCATTTCACTCATCTTCTAACAGTAACGTTCTTTTACAAACAAAAGCTAGGTTAGGAAAATACTTTAAAGCATAACAATAACATTCAAGCGCACAGCTGATTTCTAGTGTTGAACGTCGTTGGCTCCATAGAGGTATATTTTATTAAGTTGAGCACTCAATGTTATTTGAATGGGTTTCATTACTTCACCGAGTGAGTTTTTGAAACTTTACTTCACCGAGTGAAGTAAAGAAGTTGTATACATCACGCTTGTGATAGGGAAGTTTAACATGGCGGGTTGGGTAAAAAACTATAAAGGGTGTTTAATATTTGGTGATTATAATGGATCAAATTTGTCCAGAAAAAACTATAGAAGTTATTGACAGACTAAATTGAATTTTATAACGATACATTTTCTATTCTTAGATAACTGTGTACAACAAAAGTGTCAAAAATATTTTTTTTTCACTGGTACAATCAAGCAATCAGTTTTTTTTAAAGGTTTTAATTAAAACAGCTGTAAAAATTCAAAAGCATTTGGATTTAGAATAAAATGGAACACTCTTTTCCATTATACAAGTCCATGCAGACACTTCCGTTAAGATTGCCTTTTTATGTTTATAAGGTACTAGATCAATTTTACAAAACATCTGGAACAAAAATAAATTTTGGAGAGAAAGAAAATATAGCAAATTTTGCCAAGGACTGGAATAAGTTCTTTTAAAATTTGTTATTTATTTAGAGGACCTGAACTAGTTAACAACCAAGAGAAGTCCAGATAATTATACCGTTGCAAAACTTACAAAAATATGTAAAACATAACTGATGTTCAAAGTATGTAGTAATTTGTTCCTATTTATTTTTCTTTTCAAGAATATTATTCTTATATAGTAATATAGTAGGAGCTTATATTATTTCTTTCAGCTGCTATCGTGTATTTTATAATATGTTTGACTTTATGACTGGTTAAATGAGTAAAACTGTTTGTGTTAATAATTTTATTTAAATACAAGAATAGTCTGTAAATTTGATTGGATATCTTATTGTCGATATCCAGCATTATTGTAATGTTAATGTAGTATTATTTTCTAAGACAGGTAGCTTACTATTTTATTTGTATTACTTTCATTAGCGTAATACAAATTTAAATTTTATGTGTTAAAAAGGCAAGATATCAAATATCCTTTCTCTTTATCGTTTTTTTTATATCAAATGTACTAAAGATTACTTAATTTTCAGCAAATTGTGTTTTGTATAAATGGTGTACATTTTGTTCCTTCTATTATACAGTATACACAAATACCTGTCATACACGCAACAACTTGGGTCCTACTGCGCATGTGACACCATCCTACCTCGATTCAAGTGGCTCTGTCCTAATCCATCGTCATTCCCGCGAAAATATCAGAGTATTTTGCTTAGCTTGGGGAGGGGGGTGAGCGAAGCGAGCAGGAACGCAGCCCTTTATTTTTATAAATGACCATAAAAGATTGAAAAAGTTCTTTATAGTGTGGCGTTAAACTATGTTTTTTAATGTTCTGCATTTTCCTGCATGATAATCGTGTGACTGATAATCATGATTTTTTTTGTGTGACTGTCGTGATCTCAAGTGTCATAATTTTTAATGTTAAGTGCTTTCTCGGTAAAGGAAACAATACTTATAATTTTACACGATAAAAAGATCTTACGCCAAGAAGCTAAAACCAATTACACACTTCACCGTACGGTAATATAATAATCCGAGAATAGGCTCAAAGAACACGTAACATGGAAATACAGTAGCGTGAAGTAATAAACAACAAAGTACTGCCAGGATATAAACATGAAACCTTAAAACACGTACAGAATGAATACACAAACAGTTGTAAGTGATAAAATAATAAGTAAATAAGTAATAAGTGATAGTAAAAATAGAGGAAACAAGCACCACAGCATTGTCTAATAAATGTGAACTAGTAAATGTATATATACAGCGTGATTTTTTGAAAACTTTCCATCTTTATAAAAAAAAAAACGAAAGAAATATACAAAATCTGAACTCAGGACAGTTATTTACCGTCAGGGAGAACCTTAGAAAACCTATTTACAAAACCCCCGCCGCAATCCTATATCCCCGGTTTGTCTGCTATTTCGTTCGCTACGCTTGTCCTCAACATAAATTGACACGTACTTGTCTAAAGGGATAACGCAAAAGCATGAATACTAAGCGTCTGATATGTCATGCTTGTGTCATAAGGTGATGTCGTCATCAAATCTAAGGACGTTGACATCCAAAGAAAAGTCTTGCTGGCTTGTTGATGAAACCGTTTAGGTGTACATGACTTTCATCTCAAAACCATAGATTTTGTACGAAACCAGGATTCTCATAGTTCAATATAAAGGTTGTCCAGTTTGTATTTTATCAGAAAATACACCAAGGGTTGAAATCCAAGGAATACAATGTATGGTACATGTAAGGGTTCATACAATGTATGAATACATTCTTTTCAAAGGCGTATTACTGATACCCATTTTAAAAAGATGTCCGATGAAGGTTTTTTCCTGACATTGTAGGACATGCATGCAGGACATTGAAGTCTACAGTGCATGGTTTTCATTCATAGTGAACGTTTTTGGACGGAGTACACAACCTATAAAACTCTTAATATTTTAAAACTTAATGATTTACGTTCTTACCATATTTTAATTACAATGCATTATATCCTTCAAACTGGATTGCCGTCTTACCTGGAATGTTTTTGTATATTCATACGATATAAGTGCAAAGAGCGCAAGAAGAGGATCCATTATGGTCACTACACCGAACCGTAATGTATAGCAAATCGTTTACTGTGTACGCTTGCCGCTTATGGAATTCACTCCCGGATGCAATAAGTTGTGTGGATGGCCGAGTCCAGTATTCGAAAATGCTAAGTTCTTACTTCACCAACAAAATCAAAGAACTATTATTGCCTTGAGTTGAATAGATTGCAATCGGATTAGTATGAATGGGATGAATGTTTGGAATTAAGCTTATAGGTTATTATTATATAAATTATATCTGCTAGGATCCATGAAATAAGTTTGAGTACAATTTTCTGCCAATCCTAACGTAACACTTAAGTGAAAGCGTTACGTTAGGATTGGCAGAAAATTGTACTCAAACTTATTATATTATAGGTTATGCATTATATTTTTGAAGGTATTTTAATTACTGTTTTTTAAATTAAGTAATACTTACAAATAACTGTATGAGATAATTGAAAAAATTGTTTTTCTTTTTAATTATTTATTGTTGTTATTTTTTGTATATTGGTTTGAGTTTGTGTTTTATTATAGTCTAATATTGTAGTTTTAGTAATATTTTGTAAATCTTTGACTGCATTATATTGTAAGGGTTATAAATGGAAGAGAGGTCTTTAAAGTTCAAATCTCGCCCTAAATAAAAGCCATAATTAATTAATTTACTATACTCTGAGTCAAAACACTACCTGTTCGACAGACCTTTCGTTGAAAGTGCGTTCACAACACTTATCATTGCAGCATAACTTGGCACCTTTTTTGTTAAATCGTTCTTGAAACTCTACAGCAGTTCGCATCAAACTAGGACCACCTCGTCCTGCTCCTTATGAGCGAAAATAATGCTC
This sequence comes from Philaenus spumarius, assembly GCA_018207615.1. Lineage (NCBI taxonomy): Eukaryota > Metazoa > Arthropoda > Insecta > Hemiptera > Aphrophoridae > Philaenus > Philaenus spumarius. The sequence goes on along the minus strand of JAGFPH010000429.1, from coordinate 242,702 downwards.
TTAATAATAAGTAATAAAATCTTTCTCTGGAGTGGTAAGATTTATTACAGCGTTAAATAACCTCAAATAAGAATTAATAATTAGCAACCTGGCCTGGCAACAATCAACGATGTCAGCTGTTATAAAAACCAACCACAGCTGCTATAAATGCAGTTCTGTTTATTTTGGCGCATATTGTAAAACATCAAATAAAACATATTTAACTAACTTTTTGATCATACTGTATATAAATCGTGCAAACATATCACAAAGAAGTATTTTTCTGGAAACACAACTATTATTCCCAAGATGTATTTCCCGGAATACACATATCCTACGACGTCGTTTTCATCCCCTTTCCCTCCCTTACGTATATTGTCCTTCCTTTGTACTTCCTCTAGTACAACATCAATTTTAGACAACAGAACAGTCCTGCGAAAAATAAATAATATCTTTTTGTAAGATCAAGTTCATTAATCGAAAAGACAAGTTTGTTGTAAACTATTGTATGGGAAAAATATGACTTTTATCTTTTTGTTTCAACAATTTTGGAGTAAATATTTATATCTAGTTCGTTTTACACATAAAGAACATTAACGGGTCAAATAATAACTAACAATAATTATTACAACTAATAATAACTAACAACAAAGGTGTTATTCAAGGTAATTCCATATGAATGGTAAAAAATCACACACAGCTGTATGAATAGTTTTGCACAGTTATAAACACCTGCAATTCAAAACAGTTATTACGTCTTGTTTGGTTATGTTTGGAGTGCGCAATACCAGTGGGCTGAATCCTGGTTTCACTGTAGTGAGACGCGTCTCAATAGCTAAAATACCAATTGTAAGCACTTACTGCCTTTAGGAGGTATAGTCATATATATATATGTATACAGTTGTAAAACTTACAAAATACTCAAAAGGTTCATAGGAAACGGATTTTAAATTAGTTTTATTTATGGGTTTATAAATTTACAATTGAATACCGGTTAATATTTTTAAAATGTAAATTTTGAAAGGAAATAATAAAGTGTTTATAAAAAATCTCACTATTATACTATTATAATGTACAAAAACTCCTGCCATTAACGCAAAACACTCAGGCTCCTGAAAAACTCATCATGGTGAAACTCATGCATCGCCCTACTTCAATCCTGTTTCGTTGTACTAATTAATCGATATTTCAGTGAAAATATCAGAGTATGCAATAACCATTTTGTATTTGCTTCACCGCAACTCGCCGGGGGTTTTGGTGAGTGAGCTAGTAGGGGGCGGAACCCTCTAGTGTTTAGTTAAAGAATAACTTTAGACTGCTATAATAATTCAATAAAAACCTCTACATGTCACATATTATGGTTTATATAGACCCTTTCAATATCAGCTGCGAGTATTGAAAATAGCGTTGTCTACGTCTAGATCGGCGAAATCAGCTGGAGATTTTTGCCGATCTCTAAATTAGTTATAAATTATATATTAGTGTGATGTGGAAGCTGGACGGGAAACGAACGCCAAGGCTGAATAATGAGAACAATTTTGTTGGTAAATTAATTCGACAGGCCAAACACAACTTGAAAAGAAGATTACAAGAAGATTTTGAGGAAGAGGAAGAAGATGGTCCCTCATATGCATCTGGCGTGTACTAAAAAAAGTTGTAATTTTTATTGCAAGTTTTCGTTTTTTGATAGTTTTCGGAAAGTTTAGTTTTACAGCATTTAAGTACAATTTTCCAGGGAACTAGTGAAAATAAACTCTTATATTAACGACCTTGGGTTCTTGGTGAAATTCCATTATAATAAATGATAAACTTGTTTGTACTTTCACACAATCTTTATTGAGCCTAGGTTTCGCCATCAATAAAGATTTTGTGAAAGTACAAAAAAAGTGTATAATTTATTAAAGATAAACACTTTGATTTCATATTTGTTAATTCATCGTGCTATGTATACTGCATCACTGAAAACTAGCAAAGTCCAAATATAATAAAAAGCTGTTTTGTAACAGAAAATTGTCACTTTCAAAAAGTTATTTTAAGGAAAAACTTGACTGTAATACGTCTTACCAATTTTAAGAAAATTGTACCTTTGTTAACATATTGAACGAAGTTCCCAATTAAGTTTGAAAAATTTAAGGTAAAATAAAGCACATAAATAAATTGAATGAAGTCAGAAAAAATACAAGAGTTATTAATTTAAACTAATCTATCTCTTTCTTACTACGAATAAAAATAATGTATTCTTTGTTCGGATCAAAATAATACATAGGCCTACAATTTTTTACAACATCTGGGAAAAATATATCAAAAGTTCTAACATCCTGACAATAGTTTACAATCCCGACTTTGTTGATATTTTACTTTAGTTTGTCAATTTTTACTCTACACTTCAGTTTGCAAAACTATATTCTGTACTTTCCATACAACTTGTACTGCAATCTATTATTTATACTGTGTTAAAAGAAAATCAAGGGAAAGAAATATGCATAAAATATGAAAACAATGTCTTGTGTTAAACGTATACTGAGAAATACGTCCAGAGAATGATAGTTGCGAAAGTTGTCAAGGGAATGTTTCTTTGTGAAGTAAATAAAAATTGTAAAAATATAAGGAGGGATGAGCAAATATATATGCATAGGCTAGATGAAACAATCTTCACATAATAAGTCTCTCGTGTTTCGCTTACTGTCAGTCGGTTTATATAGGCGGAATAATAGCATGGAGTAGGGCTTATGAATCTGTTTTGGAACAATTAAAAATAATACAAAATACCATAATTAAATCAGCATTGCGGAGGCAAAATCGCTTTTCTTCTGAAACAGTATGTTGATATGAATGCGATTATCAGACAACTGTTTGCAAAGAATCACTTTATAGTTATTGTCAGGAACTGTGTAGTGCTAATTAGCTCACACGGACTGCAGTTACTCTACTATAAAAGTTCGGATGCTATAAAATTTCAAGTTTAAAAACAAAATAATCTTTTACAGCACCTTTCAAATAATTTAACAGTCGACATATCAAATTTCTCAACCAACATTTTTAATTTGAGGTACTAAAATAAGAAAACAAACATTTTCCTAGGTGTAATACATAGAGATTGTCTAAACACTCGGTCAAATGGCGGATCAAGATAACAATTTAATTTAAGTTGAGTTTGGTTTTTACGGACCACGAAAATAATTAAAATTGAAAAACTAAACAAGTCCCTCAAAAATCAATCGCAGTTTAAGTTATCTCGTATATAAAATCCAAAAACCACTCACTCACTGATCACAGTAGCTCAAAAACCACACCGAATAGGAACATAAAATTTGGTACTACACATATTGTTCGTAGGCGATAAAGGGGTATTAGGAAAGGATTTTAAAATATTTGGCCTGTAAGGGTTGAAACAACACCTAAAACAATAAATATTGTTTGTTATAGATCTCAAAACCCCTACCGCCTAGGAACGTTAAATTTTGTACACTTATTGCTCATAGGCACTAGAGGCGCACTAAGAAATTAAAAACAATATATATTTAGCCTTTAAGGGTTGAAACAACCCCTAAAACAATCAATATTATTTGTTATACTTTCCTTAAAGCTAGAAAGATGACATTTGTTATATTTTATTCTTACAAAATACGTATAAAAAGTAAATCAGTTTTACATTTCATTACGTGCTGCTGGGGGTGAAAACAATCCCTAAAAACAATAAATATAAATTTGTATACCTTCCTTAAAGCTGGAGAGCTGATAATTTGTAAATTTATTTCTTACAAGATACATAGACAAAATAAACCAGTTTTACATTTTGTCACGTTCTGTTAAGGTGTGGAAATGTAGCAACAATAAATTAAATTTTTTATACTTTCCTTACAGCTTGATAGCTGAAATTGTCTATATTTCTTTCTTTCAAGATACTCAAGAAAAATAAACCACTTTTACATTTTGTTACGTTCTGCTAAGGGAAATGTAGTAACAACCCCTAAAACTATAAATAATAATTGAATACCGCCTAGGAACGTGACATTTTTTACACATATTGCTACTATTGCACATATTGGTACTAGAAGCGCATTAAGAAAGGATTTTAAAATATTTAGCCATTAAGGGTTGAAACAACCCCTAAAACAATAATAAATATTGTTTGTTATACTTTCTTTAAAGCTAGAAAACTGAAATTTTGTACATTTTTTCTTGAAAAAAAAATATATATAAAAAGTAAACCAGTTTAACATTGTGTTACGTACTGCTAAGGGGTGAAAATGTGATAACAACCCCTAAAATCAATAAGTATTAATTGGTATTCTTTCATTAAAGCAATTTTACACTTATTAATTTTAAAAAAATCTTTAAAGACGTAAGCGAGCGTATATGGGCGACTGCAACATCCATCTAAGACTGTGATTTATTTACCAGTCAGTAGATTTAGTGGTTGAAAAAGAAGACGCTTTCACTCTGAATTCTTTATTGAAGTTATACTTCTTTGCGCCCGTTGTAATCGGGATGGGGTGTCGGTCGAGAAACCGCGTCACGCGTTAGGAGTAAAATCCGGAAAGTGTCTTTTTATACCTTTCTTCGTATATTCGTACACTTTCCTATACTTCAAAACGTCGGATTGATTTGAAACTTTGCACGCTTATCAAGGACCTATGGCAATGCAATATTAATTTTGTTTGGTGTAGTAAATGAGCACTGATCATGGTCCCCAGACTAACTGTGACCAACCAAACAGATGCAACGATAATATTCATAAGCGTATGTAACAAAGAAGGAAAAATGGGATATTAATTTTAAAATATGCCTTCGGTGTTGGTTAGTGTTTTAATAAAAGAATAGGCTATCATCTACAAAATAGTAGGGCTACTCTAAGTTACGACTAGTTTTTCCCAAAATATATTAAATCAATAGTAGGACTACCTGTCTATACCATTAGATGGCCAAAGAAGTATAACTTCCACCGTCTGATCCGACGCAGACCCAAATTTTTTTTAAATTGGTTTAATTTATTCAGCTTACATACCGTGACGAAGACGATTGACGGGCAGCCAATGAGCAATAAATACCAAACTAATTGAAAATACATATAATAATTTATTTTCGTGAAATTAAAGATGAAAGAAAATGAGAGAGAAATATTACAATTATGTAACATAGTGATGTAAAAAATCCCCGTACGAAGCACGGGTATTCAGCTAGAATAATATAACGCTATAATTAAACTATAAGGATATTCGATACTGGAAATGTGTTGAGGTAAGGATAGGCAGAAGCGGTCAGCTTCAATTATTGTGTGCATGTTTTGGTAGTCTGACGTTTCAAAGACGAACTTCGTCAAAAGCAAATATGATCTTGTCTCACTGATGGCAATTTTCAGCTTATGATGAGAATCAGCTGTAATAACTGTATAGAGATATAGTATGAATATCTAGCTCGTACATCTCGGAAGATGACGACATTGTAGTTGAAACGCGTTTGAGTAAATACACGTATTAGTTGTGAGATTCTGTGTTCAAGTTGTATTCTATTCAAAATATATTATCTCTCAAGTCAAGCTCAAAATTGATTTATATATACACCAGAACGGAACGCGGTAAGAAGCTATTTTACTGTTATGTAAGCGACCATTCTGGGCTTCGGGGCAAGCTGTTCGCCGTGTAGTCGAAAATGGTACAGAGGCAGGTCCACACAAGGACTTCGACGTAGATGTACAGGTCACCCATGTCAATTATTGGATTCGTGGGAACAGAGGATATGTTAGAATTTTTGGATAGCTTTCCAACCATTTGAAAATGAGTGGATGTCGGTGATGAATCACATTGGTCTAGAAACGCCGACTGTTTTTGTGGTTCGACGCAGCTCAAAACTACTGCACTAACTATTAATAAACTTTGAGCTTGACGAGTGAGAAGGAATTATTTAAAAATAATAATAATACACTAATTCTCACAAACATACGTTTAATAATCAAACTCGTTGCAACGACAAAGTCGTCATCCTCAGTGAAACATGAGCTAGAACTAAAAACTTAGTTGATCATTAAACTTATGGGTGTGAGAATTAGTATATATTGTTATTATTATTTTAAAATGTACTAACTATATTAGAAACTTCAGACAAGTTATACAAAATAAAACCAGTAATTTTTATAACTGAATGTAAAAGAATATTTAAAAAAATATATTTTGTTAAATACGTTTGTATTTTGTTAAATACATTTGTATTTTTCCAATACATTTGTATTTTTACCAATACATTTGTATCTTGTCCTAATGTTTTATTAACTATCTTCATCCAAATATTACGTTAATTTGTTTTTTAAACTGAAAATGTTTTAGTGTAGTATTAGATAAAGATTATATTACGATATCAAATATTTTCATTTTAGACGTAAACGGTTTTAAAAACAATAATTCTGAATTAAATTACAAGTGTAAAAACAGTGGTAAAGGCCCTGGGTTCCAATCCCGGCCTTGGTATATGTTTTTTCACTTGTAATTTAATTAAATTAAGCCATGCTGAGGAAGCGTGTAAGCAAGTAAATTATTATAAATAAAAAAAAAAATTCTTAATATCAATTGTACTACTCAGATATCCTAGAAATACACCATTTGGCTTATAATTTTGGAAATTCTCAGACCTCCCTCTTACATGGAGAGTATTTTATATTCCCAGACCTTCCCGTATTCTCCGAATGTAGGAAAGAGAGCCCGGGTACATTCCAAAAAAGGGGGAACAAATACTTCGTAATTGCGCACATAGAGTTTGGAACTTTTGTGATTGACAGCTGGACTCTTTGTCCCTTCTTTACGCTAGTGCCTGGCGCTAACTTAACGTAACAACGTAACTTAAGAGGTTGTTAAGTGCCATCTTTTTAATTATAATTATTATATAAATAGGTCTATAGCGTTAAATTATGTTCAGAGTTTTGGTCTTGTCATGAATTAGTGCGAAGCTAAATGTGATACTCATGTCAAAACTTCCTGACTAGAGTCCGCACCTTGTTTAAATGGCAGCCGAACTGTTCGTTCTCCCTACGCAAAACTACGTAACCAATGTTGATGATGGACCCAGACTCGTTGTCTTCCCGGACCACTCGTCTTCTCAATGGCTCATTAAGTGGACCTTTAGATAATTTAGTTGGTAAACATTGATCTAAACTGATTTGTTTGTTCACTGTACATGTCGCGCAGGTTGTCTGTATATAGATGAAAATATCCATGTGTTGTAAGAAAGAAAGGTCAATAATATATCTTATTTTTAATAAAAACTTATGTATTTATACTCTATTGTAAACTAACAACTGACAATAACAGTGGCATTGATTGTAACCCAATAACGGCAAAAATGTCAGACAAAGTAACAAGACAATTTGGAAAGTTTTCCAATCTCATCTCACCTCTTACCTAGTTGAGAAAAGTCGTAATTGGTCCGAGAAAATGGTTCCTGAGGAAACTTTTAATTGGCAAGTTGGATTATTGCAAATATTGTTCAAAGTTGTGGAGTTGGAGCATCCGTCAAAAGATACATTAAATTTAAAAAGTAATCGAGTTATTCTAAGTACTAAAAAAATGTTGAGTTGGAATTCAGAGATAGGGAAATTTATATTTACTTGTTATTCTAATACTTACGTCGAAACTTATAGGTTCGGTTTCTTACAAAAAACAGTTACATACGAAATTTATACCTCGTTTTCAGACAAAATATTGAATATTGAAAGTTAATTTTATGAAAACCGAAAGGAAAACAAAAAAGAGAAAGTTCTTATGGATCGTACAAAATGTTGATAACTCATTCCATAAACTTTTCCACACTTTTCCCTGATGTTTTTCTCAAATTCCCTGACCGATACACGGCATATTTAGACAATTATTTTACTACAACATTTGTATTACATTTTAGCAACGTACATTCTATTGCTTACTTATTAACCTCCTCCTACTCTACATCCACGGATGAAAAAAAGTACGATTTCCATTTTATCATTTTGTTTTAATTTAAAATAAGCAATTATTTCCTAAGTCCTAAGAGTAAGGTAATTTTGTATCTTGACTTTTAGTGTTTATGACACGAATCAATTCCTCCGAATATAATGCTAAACAATGAGAGAAAACGGTTCATGTTCACTTTTAGTGTTTATGACACGAATCAATTCCTCCGAATATAAAGCTAAACAATGAGAGGAAATGGTTCATGTTCACTTTTAGTGTTTATGACACGAATCAATTCCTTCGA
>JAGFPH010000429.1:222069-234493 GCA_018207615.1 Philaenus spumarius | reverse complement strand
ACACGAATCAATTCCTCCGAATATAATGCTAAACAATGAGAGGAAATGGTTCATGTTCACTTTTAGTGTTTAAATTCAATGAGTCCAGTTAACTGAACTTCACAACAATAGCTATAATCAGCAGCATCCCTCAATCCTACAATTCAAGTAAAAGATTTTATCAGAACTAACTAGGCCCACTAACAATTATTATCATAAATATTTTAAAAAGTAATCTCAAATTTCAGAATCATTCCATATGACAACTAAAAAATATGCAATAGCATGAAAAAAAAATCAGGAACCATAATAAGTGGAGATTTTTATTTGTTTGCTATCTTAAAGGTACTGAGCTGCAGTGTACCATATGAGTTCATAATAAAGTCAAAGGCTGCAACTAACCGCGTCTGGGTTTATAATATTAAAATAAAGGACTAGTTTGTACGTTTATGGCTAGCTCAATTATTGTATTGGTAGCGTTTCAATATGTTAACAGTCGGACTATCATGACGTCCGTCATAACAAGTTCCATTTAATAAAGTTGAAGTTTTAAAAGAGAGTACACTTAAAACGAGCAAAACTTAAGATGTTCAGAATCTATTAGAGGAACACTATGGGGCAAATTGAGCTAAAAATGAAAACCTGGGGGTTTTACGTATTGTTATAAAATGTCGTGTACTATGATGATGGTGATACAGAGGAGGCATCAGATACCTGTGAGAAGCCAGCATGTGAACAAAAATCCTGTGATCCAGGATGAGGGGAACCTGAGTCGACATGATTTTTCACAAATTTAAGTTTATTTTATGTCGTTGCTATTTTCAAATTTCAAATCACCTTTTCATACTAAATACATTTCAAATTTCATAATGTACAAAACAATACTTGAGGCATACAAAGCAGCAGAAAACGTTTCGTGGACTAGGAAAAAAATATAAAAAAACTGATTTTTTTTGCGGTTTCTGCAAAACTTAGTAAAATGGATAAGGCTAGTTTTGAAAAGTCACCACACGTTATTTAATCATATATTTTTAATCTTATAGCAGACTAGAAGGTCCCGCCCCTGTTCGCTTCGCTCACTAACCCCCGCGGCGAATCAAATATATTCTCAATAATATTTTCACAGAAATTACCACTGATTAGGACAGAGGCACTAGGTGGGGGGTGGCAAGCTGGAATGTTGTACATAATAGAGAGATCAACAGATTTTGAACTGTTGTTTCATCACTAAAACTTTTACTTTCCCCTAACATGGGTTATGATTTTTCCTACCTCAGAATCCAAGCACTGAACGTAAATACGCAACAAGTTGGATGGAGCAAAGCTGCTTCTTAAAAACAGAAAATTGAATCTACTGCCTAAGTACATTATTTGTTTTCTTGTAACTATGTCGGCAAGATTAGTAAAGAAGTAAACTCGGTTTACCTTAGTTGAACTGTATAAATAAGGTAAACTATGCGTGCATAATATTTGGCATGAATTCTTGGCCCACATCGTTGGAAGATAAGTAAATATTTATATTTAATTATAACGACCCCCTGCTCTCTTCACTCCCCAGCAACGGCGGCGAATCAAATGCAAACAAATTAATGTATACTCTGATATTTTCACGGAAATGGCGATTAGATCAGAGGCACTTGGCTCGAGGTACCGGCGATCCAGATCCTGACGCATTCGCAGTAGGGTCAGAGTTTTTGCGTGAATGACAGGATTTTTTTATATAATAGAGAGAAACCTACAATGAAAATAAAAGTATACAGGTGTTTCAAAGGTAAGTATACATTTTAAATTTATATTTGATTTTTCATAATAGACCGGATGACTTGATATACATGTCACCGAAAAAAAAATCATTGAAGGTACAGTGCATATATTTAGTTATAAATTATTGTGAAAAGTCACGTTTAATTAATCTTTGAAAGGGAGACATTACTCTACGCAGGAGTACATTTTTGTAAATATCTTTTTATTTAACTGTTCCTATAGCAACGAATATCTTAAAACATTCGTGTATTTAGGTTACTGGTGTAATTACATAATAGTAAACAGAACATTTGAACTTTAAACGGCTTCTTTAAACTGGTATTGGAATTCATTATGTGTAAAAATTAAATAATCTGTAGTGAATTAAAATGTCAAATTTAACAAACTCACTGTTTATAAGTGACTTATTGTAAACAAACTCATGATTTTCACAAATCCGATATACCTTTAGAGTTGTGGACAATTTTCTAGAATTGAGAGGAAAATAAATTCTTTGGAATAAAATTTTAACTTTCAAAACATCTTGTGCTTTGTTTAAGCAATGTTTTAACTTTATCAAGGCGTGCGTATTATTGTGTCTACCAAGCGGAATCCTTTTATAGCAAGATAGAGTAAAATACCTTATACCATGGTCAACTAACACCAAAGAAGTCCATAATCTGCTATGAAGTATCTGTTCCTTACCTGAAACAATGAAATTAAAATTAATTTATTGGTTTGAAGAGACGAACCTGCGCATTATAATTTGAACAAGTATGTCAAATTATCAGAAAAGTACACTTTCACTGCATAAATAATCCAAAAGGCATTGCCTCAAGTTGATGAGAAAAGTATTAGAACAAAAATTAACTGTTCTCTGTAACACCCCTAAACAGGCATGTAGGTTATTTCCAGTGGCATTTCCAGAAACAGCTGAATTGATAGTATGTTTGAATTTTTGAACCTATAATTTTTAGATTAGGTTTGTGTTTATGAATAGGCTGGTTCGTCTTAACCTTTATTATAACTTCACTCGTGTTGTGTCATAAATTTAATTGATTTAACAATATGTACTATCTTGTAGCTTCTATGACACAGCTGATCAAACGCTTACCCAGACATGCGGGTGTGCAATACCAGTCCCAATTAGGCCTCTTCAATATAACTTAACTTTCATCGGATTTTAAAGATAATCTTTTGTAATTGACAGGAAATCGTTCATGAACTATAAATCTCAGATGACAATAACATACATTTTTAATTTGTATTAAAGATGTTTGCTTATAAACAAGACGAAAAACATGATTTTCATCCGTGTCACGTGTCACTTGAAAACAGTAAAACATCGGGACGAATTTTGTTATCTACTAACTATACATTGGAGCTTTCTGCAAATTTAAATGACTTGTGCACTTGGAGGAAATACAAAATAAGACCGCCATTAGTAAAAACGTAAGTGTATACAAGCTCGAGGGCCAATAACGCAATATCAGTCTTCTCAAGTAAAGGTTGAATTCGATACATTGACTCGAGTACTACACCAAACTAAAATCACCCACAGCATAATCTTTTATAATGTCTCAAATTTAACTTTGAGTTGAATATGTCTGAATGTATTTAATTAATTATTGCTGACGATTTTGGTTAGAGACTTTTGATTATGATTCATATTTAATTTCTTTTTATGATCAAAATAATAGTATTGTGTTAAGTGCATACTGCCCTATGTTATGTAAAGCTTCCACAATTTACTTTTAGTTTTTTATCATTATTATTAATGTACAGGAATTGACGTTAGTACCACACCGTATCTATTATATTTTATCAGGTGTTACAATTTTCATTGAGCTTAATCTTTGAGAACAAGAGTTATTGTGTGTTATGTTTAGATTATAGTTCAGGTTGTGTTTTAAAACTACCCGTAGCGAAAAAAGCCTCCCAAGGTGGGCTGAAAAATGTACTAGGTCAAAATGAATCTTCAGAAATAGGAATCAATAGTGTTTTAACCTAAAACAAACAAAAACTCAAAAAGTGCCATTATAAGTATACCAATGGAAAAAATTTACATTTCGCAATTTTTTGAGTTTAAAGGATATATATTATTTCATATAAAACAAACCGCGCTAAAATTGGCCGGGTAGATCTCCAGAAATAGATATCAATAGGGTTTAACCTAAATCCAAAAAAAAAACTGCCCGTATAAGCACACCAATAAAAAATTTTACGTTACCGGTACATAATATGTTCATAATGATGACTATGGTTTATTTCATTTAAATCAAACCGCAATAAAATCGGCCTGGTAGATCTCCAGAAATAGATATCAATAGGGTTTAACGTAAATCCAAAAAAACTGAAAAACTGCCCTTATAAGTACACCAATGAAACAAATGTACTTTTAATAATTTTTTGATAATAGTGACAACACATTTTCTATCATTTAGAACAAACCGCAATAAAATCGGCAGGGTAGATCTCCAGATTAGATATCAATATTGTCACCAAACGTTTAAAGGTGTACTGAATTATTATATAAGTAAGATTAAACATAGCACATCAGAAACAAAACTAATTAATTCGTTTAAACAATTATTTTGTATTAGAATTGCGACTTATTTGAAGTTGTGAAACTCTGAAATTATTTCAGAGATACAGCATATTACATTAAATAGCTACTAATCCATTATCAGGTATCAAAGCAAAATAAATGAAAACTGTAGGTAAACATTAAATAGAGTTTGCCTTTGTAAAATTCATTATGACTAATTCGGACACAAACTAAAGCTCTATATAGCTACAGTTTAGAGTATTTAATCAAACACCCCTAGTGTAATAAAAGAGGATAAAACACCCTTGCTTTGATAGGCAGCCACGTGTAACACATCAATTAGTTAATCATTGTTTCATTAGCCTTTATTAGTTAGTTATACCTTATATATTATATAGTAACTTTATTTGAATATTTATGTAAGTTTCTTATTCTCTGTTTATTTATTCATTTCTTCACTCTCTCATATAAAAACAATTGTTACAAATGGCTCGATTTATTCCCAGTAGGTGTAATAGACATTGATCTAGCTTCGTGTGCTAGAAATGTCAGATTCAATCTATAAGAGAGCTTTTATTTTCAAACAATGATGACCTAGATTTCTAGCATTTAAAATAAAAAAACTCATTCCCTATAATTTAGTTTTTCTTATTTGATCTGTTATGTTCCCTCTTTTGTATTAATATTTATTTTTAAAATCTTCCTTGGTTTTCTTTCTTTTATCTGTGTTTTCTACTAAACTGATTTCTTTTTCTCGTTTGCTGATTTTCTTTTTTGTTTAGTTGTATTTGTATCTTCTTGTAGCAACTACTGCTTCTTTATGTCTCTTCTTTAATTCTTAATTTGTTTGCATAGTTTGGTCTTCTTTCTTATCTTACTATTCTTATCTTAGTTGTCTTCCTTGTTTCTTTTTCTATTTCATAGTTATATCATTTAATTCTATTGTTTCCTTATATTGTCTTGTCTCTTCTTTCTAGTTTTTTGTTTTATTTTTATTTTCTTATCAAGACTACTGCTTCTTTAATTCCTAATTTTGTTGCTAAATTTTGCGTCCTTTTACCCTCCTATATTGTTATCTTATTTGCCTTCTTTCTGTTTTTGTCTTTTCATTAGTTATATCTTTTCCCTTGCTATTGTTTCTTTATATTGTCTTATTTCTTTCTCCTTTTTTGCTTTGTTTATATTCTCTTCCCGTACTACTTTTTCTTAAGTTTGTCTTGTTTTATTCTTAACCTTGTCAAATAGACAAACATACAAGTTTAATTTCTTTCCCCAATAGTTTGATTTCTTTCTTCCTTTCAACTTTTTTTCAATCTCTTTTTTACTACTGTTGTTTCCTTATTTTATTTGCTACTATTTTGGTTGTGGTTTTTATTTAGTCATGTCTTAAAATTATTTATCCGCATATTGAAATATTTCTTTGATTCTATTTATCGATTAAAGAATATAAGAAATCTGAAAATAATGCAACCCATTATAAAGTACAAAATCTGAGTTGATATTGTTTTACACAAAACCCGTTTAGATGATGTAGCCTTAAAATAAATATAATTAAACCTTTTCAGTTGTATTCAAATCAGGAATTAAAGTTTCTTAAATTCACGTGCCATATCCACAAATGAAAAAATAAAGATTACATTACAAAAAGTCGATTTAAAAAAATATATGTTTTGAGGTGACGGGCTGGTTCACATTTAAACAAAACAGTTCATTACTCCAGAAAAGGACTCCATTTCAGTGTAAATGTGACTAACCATCCGGTAAACTAACAGCATAAGGCAGAAAAAATTGGATTGATCCACACAAACGCTCACTTCAAAAATCAATATATAGCTGAGCGTAAATTTAGAGTACAAGGGAACAATGAACGTAGAGTATACGGGTCGTATAACGGAGGTAGTAATACTCAAAGATATAAACATAAAGTACTGCCTGAACGTAAAATAAAATACGGCTATAACTTAAAGTTAAACACTATAAAGAGAGAGAAATACAGGTTTAATGAATAAGGGGATTAAAACTAAATGAATTTAAAATAATTCAGCCTAGCGCGAGGTAAAAATGTTCTTCAGATCTGTTTATTGTTGTCATTTATCTATTTAAATATAGTATTTCGTTTGGCTTTGTAGCAAGGGAGGGACGGCAGGCGGACTTTACTAAACATTTTTAGGTTAGATTAAAAAAATATACCTTCACCTCGCTGTGAAGCAAATGCAAACAGATTATTTTAAACTGTAATATTATCACGGAAACCATGATTGATTCGGACAGAGACACTTTTATCAGAGTAGGGTAGCGGTGACGTAGATCCTGGCGCATGAGCAGTAGGCTCACAGTTTTTGCTTGAATGACAGGAATTTTGTTTATATAATAGATATTTTAGATAAGGTTGTGTTTAGTTATAACCTAAATCATGTAAGTTCTTTTTAGTGTTCGTGTTAACTGCTTGTCCAACAAAAATTTAATAATTTATTTTTAACTTTCAATGTTATTTTTTTACAACCTTAGGATGAAGTCTACACTTTTATTGAAAACGAATTAAAAATATATGTAAAGGTAGCAAGTAGGTGTGACGTGACTGGGATCCCTCTATTCTGATTTATATACCAAACACATCAAGCAATGTTTATATCAAAATCAACGTTTCAAAACAGAAAACACTAAATTATTGAAAAATATAACAAAACTAAACACAATAAATGATTGGAAAGCTTTTTACATTAACTAATGAATTAGGACTGATAAAAAATGTTATATCAATTGAAATTAAAAAAAAATGCTTTGTTAGATATTTATAATAATTTAGTAATTCTGTTTAAGTTATATAGATAAATTTAGGCTAGCTAGAATAACTCTTAGCATTTGTTAGTAGTCGTACAATGTGAAGTTACCAGGTAAGTTTACAATACAAAACTAAGACCAAAAGAAATAGCACAAAATGGTTTTATAAGTAAACGATAAATACACACCAATATATATATAAAATTAATATAAGCATGGTCTGTCTGTACATGGCACTATAACTCCGCAACCCACACCCGCAGAGCCTAGGGGTTATAAGTATCAGGGTCTCACCCCTACTCCAAATGGCAACTGATTACAGAATTGTACAATCTGTAAATTTTCACTGAAATAACGATTGATTAGGGCAGAGGCACTTGGATCAGGTTTAGAGTGGTGGGCGAGCGGTATCCTAGATCCTGACGCATACGCAGTAGGGCTACTGCGAATGATACGATCTTTTTATATAATAGAACATAAACCTAACCTATAAACGCTGTTGGTTGTTAAAAATAATTAACCGATTTTAAATTTACCAAGTAAGTTGCTATGGTAATAAATATGTAAATGCTTTCAAGACATGTGTGTTGGTTCAGTATAGACTTAACCTAAAATTGTGTTAAGCTTTTGATCTAAACCAGCTGTTATTTTTATAATATGTAACAACAGATGTTTTAATTATACTACAGTAAGCCTTTTACCTTGATTTTTGTTTGTGTTCGCTTTTATTTTGATAACCTAACCTAAAAAAGCTGTTGGATGTGAAAAATAATAAACTGATTCTAAATTTGCTAAGTTGGTTGCTATGGTAATGATTGTAAATGCATTCAACAAACATGTGTTGCTAAGCTTTAGATTCAAATCAGTTCTTTTATCTGTTATCGTGAACCTCCGAATGGTCATACTACTTTTAAGTATTATGCTTTAAAATAAACATTTTGCAAAATCCTTTCTATGACTCCATACACACCTTCAAATGTTCGTAGTTTTATCTTAAATAGTTTTTGATCTACGTTGATTCTATGATAGTCAATAACTAAGGACAAAACCACTTATATATATATATATACTGGAGATAGTAGTCCTCCAGCCCCTATCCATGCAGAAGATTTCAGTTTAGAACTGCAGGGGTTGTGTTCGAAGATGTGGGTGTCAAATGACAGCATCGCACCAATGAAAATACAATGGGATGTCAGTGAAGCAGCCGGGAAACGAGTGCCAAAGTATCCGGGACGGCCAGAATGTTCGAGAATGTTGGAGAACATTCTACTATGTTCCAGATGGTTATGGACCATCTAAGGGACTTCCTGCTCCGGAATTTCTTAACGTTCTAGAAACCGGAAACGGGCTGAGACCTAAAACAGTGCTTATATAGTTAGGAGAGTAAAAGCATTTCGATTATTTGCGTCTAAGGTGTAAAATATTTGAGGTAAAATGTACTCATAGAGAAGTGAGTGATGCTCGTTAAACAAACTGATCATGTTTGTTAGATTGGTTTGGACAAAACTCGCAATAAGTTTTTGGCCCAGTGAACTCTCAATATTTACCCGATATTTCTTTCATTCGTTTATCCATATATGCGAGCTAAGCCGCGGGTACACCTGCTAGTATTGTATACAAAATATTTTATTCTGATGGTGTCGCAGGTTCGAATTAAAATATTAACGTATGTGGGTTTTAATTATCTTATTTCATTTCCTGCGTTGCATTAGTATTTTTCCCAAAGTCAGACGGAAAACTAATTACGTTGACCATGAACAATTGAAAGAATTCAAATAGGAACGAAACGTAGAACAAGAATAATTGGTATACATAAATAAATTAAATCAAAGGGAAATGTTAAACCGTCGTTAATTAGTTAATATAATATGTACATAGTGTAAGGTAGAGTGGAATGAATGAATATTCACTGTGTCAAACTGTTTAACATTGATAAACTCAACAGAGGTTCTTAACGTCCGCTCCGTCATTGAAAGGAGAGTTTTTAATCAAAACTCCAAGGTGAAAATACTGGAGATAAAAGTGCGTTCTAGTGAAGAGGGTAAGAATAAACTCTTGTATAATGGAAGGAAATGAATAAACCTTGGAAACAAGTCAAGGGTGTAACTAGTTAATTATTGGTGAGGGAGAAACGGTATGGAAATGTTTGTTCTTGAAGCCCTATAATGGTAACAATATTGAAGCCATATTTTAGGGGGTTGTAGTTTTATCATGAAATACGAGATGAATTTTTCCTTTTCTATTTTCAACCAGTACTTTCGAACCCCTATTTTCATTCCCATTTTCAACCCCTATTTTTACCATTTAGTTTTTCTTTGAGTTACTTTTAGAAATGTAATGTTAATGAGAGTTGATTCGCTCAACAAATTGTTAGTTCTATTTTGTTCACAAAATAATCTAAAATGTACGAAAAAAATGGCTGATTAATTAAATTACATTCGCGTTAGAATGCCGAAGTATTGAAATCATGCGGTAATTTTGTGTGTGTCTGTTTTCCTGTATGCACGATATAAGCACTTACAGACGTCGTAGAAAACTTCTGGTGGTTCTAAAATCTTCGTAATTTGATTGCGAGAGTTGAAAAGCTTTTGAATTTTCTAGCGTGAGTCGTAGCGCGTCGGGGGTCACATTTTTGGGTCAAAATTATGAAAATACTGAGTGGGGTAACGTTTTATATGTTTTTGTGTACGGGAAATCGATTTTGACAGTTAAAAAGTCGTTGCGCTTCAGGGTCACGTTTTTGGGTCAACATTTTGAAAATACAGTGTGGGGTTTCGTTTTATGTTGTTTTGAACGGAAGAACCGATTTTAACAGTTAAAAAGTCGTAGCGAGTCGTAGTCAAGTTTTTTTATCAAAATTTTGAAAATTCAGTGTGGGATACGTTTTATATGTTTTTAGGTACGGAAAACTGATTTTGACAGTTAAAAAGTCGTAGCGCATCGGGGTCACGTTTTTTGGTCAAAACTTTGAAAATATTGGGTCAAAATTTTGAAAATTCTGTGTGGGGTATCGTTTCATATGTTTTTGGGTACGGGAAACCCAATTTTGAGAGTTAAAAAGTCGTAGTTTCAATTCGTGTGTTTTATTTAATTACGTTAATATATACTTAATGGCTTACAAATGACCAAATTCCTTAATCCCCAAAACAATTATTTATATTATTAAATAAAAATTAATATAGTAGAAAATACAAATTGAATAGGTAATAATATTACAATATCTTAATTTAACATTGAAATTATTATTTTGTACATGCACATGTGTCTGATGTCTATATTTGTACTTACTAAGATGGAAAAGGGGGCATTGCAACGCATGCCGGAAACAGCTAGGTCTACATAAAATGCGATTATGGTGTGTTCCTTAGAAAGTTCGAAAAAGGAAGATTTTCACTTTAAATCTTCAACAGCAATAAAACTGTATGATGCTGCTTAATAATCAGCTTAGAGGCCCGATACTTTAAAGATCCGGGCTGGGTGGTACCAAGATGGAGTCGATGATATAACAATATGACATAATGAACAAGTACCTTTATAATGGCAAACAGATGAGTTTATAATGAAGCATTGCATATTGTAAGGTAGTAAAGCGGTAGAATGGTAGCGGAAAGGGGTGCAACCCCGCCTCGTCGGATCGATATAGCTTCAGCTATCACCCCGTCCAACTTCATCCCTTACTGTAGTGAGATATTTCTCCGTAATATCCTCGTGCATCCTTGGACCGAATATTTTGTTTTGAAAAAAAGAGTATTTATTTAGAAAGAAGAGGGAAACATTTTTTTAGATTTTTTCGCGTTTTGAAAAGCCTAATTATTAATTATTGAAAATTATGTAGAAACACAAAAACATTACAATACAAAACACATATTTTATAAAGGATTATAATTTCCACCAATTTCCACTAATTTCGTTACTATAGCAACTGAACAAGAGTAACATCTGATAAGATTAATGATTCTACACTATTGCATTACATTATCCAAAGAGAAAATTATAGAACACTAGTAAATACTAGTTTTTTTCGCAGATATTTTTATGAATGAAAGAAATATGAGGTAGATATTGAGAGTTGCAATTACATGCAATTAAAAACAACTATTTCAGTTAACTTATCCTAAAACGCATAGTGAGTTTCGACCAATGTTACCAATTTAAGCCTACATAAATGACCAGCTAAGCGCTAAAAATCACGTTTTCCGTCAGTTTGTTACTCATAACTCCCGAACAGTCATGCAATTACAAATTATTTTTTGAGATATATTTCACATCTAAGAGTATATTTCACCTAAAATATGTATTACGAAAAATATTCGACCCTTTAAACGCAAATGATCGAAATGGAATTGCTATTTCTTTCTTATAACTTATGAGTAATGTGTGAGAAGTTTCATGTGTCTAGTTTCATAGCTATAGAATTATAATTAATTTATTTTCAATGTTAGTTATCCTATTTCACCCTTTAGGCTCAAGTAATCGAAGTGCAAATGGTATATGTATTTTTTATATCTCCTATATGTACCTAATTTCAGCTCTCTAGCTTGTTGGAAGTTAGTGAATTTTGTTATTATTTAATAGACGCAGTTAACTAATTTTAAGTCTTTAGAAGGTAGTGACCGATATTCGACGGTTTTATTTTTTCTATGTAACATTATGAAATACGTGTGCCAAAATACAGCTTCAAGGGAAGTAAAATAATGAATATTTATTGATTTAGTGGTTAATATCCCCGTTTACATCCCTTAAACGCAATAATGTAAATGCAAGAAATTGACAAAATGTGCGGCCTAAAGATGAAACTATAGTGTTTCAAAACCGTTGTAGCATTTACAATAGTCCACGAGACAGTATGCACTAGGTAATAATATCATTATATATATATATAAATGTGGTTTAATGGCTATACTACAATAATAAGATATTTATTATGTTATTTTAAAGTAAAATCAAGCACGCCAAAACTGTAAATATGGTACAGTGATCAAGCAACACTAAACTATGGATGTCTGGAGCATACAAAGACAAAGACACGCGGGCTGGAACTCAACTGTTTCAATAGATTTATTTATTAGTATATTTTATATATTTTTTAAATATAATTTTAAGTTTTTTGTATTAGTCGATATAATGATGAATCAGCATTACCTAGATCTAATGTCGTGGACGTAGAGAATACTTAGCACATGTTTATTTTGTTTGTTTAATTTTGGAATTTGTTTGCTACAGAGACTTAAATCTTTGCGAACACTGACACCGGCCTGCCACTATACGAAACTACTAATACCTACACGGATATATCGTCGACTTTCATTCACTCAGCGGTCTACTAATTCTTTAATTCCTACTCGGATACAACGTCGACTTACATTCACTCAG
>JAGFPH010000429.1:189636-200449 GCA_018207615.1 Philaenus spumarius | reverse complement strand
TGTATCTCAAATTCTAATAGTAGGATTAAAGTATAACTGTTTTAACCCTAGGCACCTTAGTAAACTATGGATATTTAATACACCCTTTCCTTCTAGTAAGGATTACATCTTTGTCGAGCTTTCCATCTCAAATTCTAATAGTAGGATTAAAGTATAACTGTTTACTACTTTTGTTAACTTGTTTATTCGGACATTTCTGTGTACAAAATTACGTTCTCCAGGCGTAATTCCGTGTTTTTAAAAAAATATTTAGTTTTTGGTTAAATTGGCCCAAATTAACCTGCTTCTAGCAAAAACAAGTCTTACTCTTTCAGTTATTACGGATCAGTATTCAGTAATATTATAAACTAATGTAAACACTATGTACAATTTGATTGGTTTCAGTTTTGTTTTTCAAAATATAAGTGAGAAAAATAAGCGAACAATGTTTAGATTTTTTGAACGGCTTGAAAATTAATTGATTATTTATCGTGTCAGTATGCACAATATGTGTCAATATGCACAAATTTACTATTTTCCAAACAAAGACAAATATTGTAGGAAAGTTGAATATTGTGTAAGGTTTTGTGTACGGATTTTTGTTTGGTTACATTTTATATATTTTTTATTTGTATAAAAAAATTGTTTTTTTTCCAAAGGTCCAAATTTATAAATTTCCATTGACCAAGTTAGTTTTTTCTATTTGTACCACATTTTTTCGAAAATGATTTAAAAAAATCAACTACACAAGAAACTATATAATAGTGTATACTTTAACCAAATAGAATATTGGAATACATTCTGTAGATGTTTAAACAGTAATTTGCGCGAGTAGTAAAAAAGTGCCTGCCAGTTAGGAATGTAAACAGGTAAAACTGATATTTGTCCATTTAAAATACATAGTTCATCTGGGGTTGGTAAAGTAATCCAACACCTCTAAACTCCCATGTAGACTATTTTCTCTCAGTACCACATCCATTAACAACTATATCATACTTTTAAACAATTTGTAATTCTATTTGTTAGGTTAGGTTTGTGTTTAGATGTCACCCTTATTCTTGTGAAACTTCACTAGCTGCACCAATAACGACTGTCGAACATTAATAACTTAACTAAGCATTTATATAAGCATAACTGTATCGTGTAGTTATTTAAATGAGACTATTATCACACATATAAAATTGTATATAGCTTACAACCATTTAATTATTTCCTATACACAAGTCAAACATTTACCGCGTTAGATAATTACAGTTTAAAATTTTGTAATTTGGTCATCTTATTGTTTATAAATATTCTACCACTGAACATACTAACAAAGTTTAAAAACGAACACACTTATACAAGTTTAATAATTACTTCTCATTAATTGTACATTTTTAGTTTACTGTTCAGGAAAATAAGTCAAAACAATAATAATAAATCAGCTGTTAGTTGTAAATACAAAATATAAAACTTACCACAACGGATTGAAGGGTTTAAAACTTTGTATTATTTAACACATTTAAAGCAAGCAATAAAATGACACATTTAACATTTTTTAGTAGGGTGGGAATGTTTAATCTTCAAACTGACTTACGTTGAATGGTTCTTTCAAACTAGGAGCGAGGTTCTATAGATAAAATTTCTCCCATATAAATAACATGGGGAGTTTTTAGAACTTTAAATTTTGTATTATTTAACATACTTAAATGGAGGAAATGATGAATTTTATACTTTTTTTGGGAATATCAGGATGTTTTGCTTTGAATTGGTACATTTGTCATCGGTTAAGCGGTTGTCCCAAACTAAGGATAGTTATTATAAAATGTTCTCCCGTTTAAATAAAATGGAGTAATTTTAAAACTGAAATTTTTAGTGATATTTTAATAGTATATATTTTGTTGTAAATCTTCAGTGTAAAACGTTTAAAATGACACGCTTAGTTTGTACAAATTGGTTGAAAAATAACGTCGTAATAGGGTAAATAAATGCCTTAGCAAATTAATTTACAAGATGTACCACAGTCTAAATATGAAGTAACAATGATTTTGTCCACTCTAATATATTTTACATTGATGTTTTTAGAAAGAACAGGAGCTTCTGGTAGGCATGCGCATATGGAAGTACAGCGTTTCTGGTAATTTCTCGCGTAGGCCTACAAATTAGTTAAACAATATCGACTTAATGAGTCTATAAATAAATTCCTTAGCGAATTAATATATACGATTATAACACTTGTTACATTATAAACTTAATAATTAGATTTATATATTCGATATTATTTACCATCATAGTTGTGAGGTTATAATTATTAATCTTACTTTTTTTAAGAAATTTTTTTAATTTGTAAGAAATGTTGGCGAACCCAAGGATCCTCCTAGTTACTTCAAAGGCCTAGCTTATAGATTATATTAGTATAGTAATTAATTAAAAGATGATGTTTAATTCAAGCTACGGCCCCTCATACGTCTCAATATGAAGACCAGACATACAAACAGTCTAGTGCTCAGTCCCACTTGACCCAGTCTGACAGAGTAAATTATAAATACAACTCAGAATAAGTGTAAAGGCAATGATATTACAACCCATTCATTTAAAGTACAATGAAGAAGGAATAAAATAATACAATTAACAAACCTCTTCCTTAAAAATCCAGGTTCATTATAATTAATAATAATAATTCGACCACGCAGCTGAACTAATGACGTGAGTTGAGCGAATGTTCACAATAAAGTTTGTTTTACGGTAACAACCAACTAATTGGGAAATTGGTCTACCCACGAACACGATGAATACCTAGCTGTCTGCGTCTACGAAATATATTAGTAGAATTAGCATGCGCCTCAGCCTCCAGCCCCTATAAGACGTGCAAAATAATCTTATATATTTATTTTTTTAGATAAAAACCCCCAAAAATTTAAATCTAGTTAAAAATGTCAAGAAATTGTGTATCCGTTTTATGCATTTTTTTGCTATCGAACTCGTCCGTGCGACTTAGAAAACCAATGTGTTTACAAAATTTTGATCAAATCGGATGTAAAATGAGGCCGTTAAAGTGCGAATACCTTCGTAAATACTTATTTTAACGACACACCGAAACTTGTTCTGCGGACCATGATCGGTGCTCATTGACCACTCCTGACATGAGATCTGATCATAAGTTAGAGCTCTTCTTTCCAAAGGAATTTCGCTAACAAGTGTAAAAGGCAATGATACTACAACAGATTCATTTAAAATGGAATACAGAAAGAACCAACGTTTACAATTCCTGCTTAAACATCCAGCTTCATTACAATTAATAATAACAGGCAAAACCGACTGTATCTCTATCAGTTTGTTTAACATAGACATTATACGAGATAATTAACGTAGAACAGTCGAAAACAAAATTTGGTAAACGTTGACTCAAATTTTTTAGCGCGTGAATTCCATCAGTAATTTGAAAACGTAGAATTTTACTTTAGTTATAAATGCATGTGATGCACGTCTAGATAATTTCAAAATGATGATCAAAATCTTAATTTTGTTATTCTATAATTTTCTTATTAGTCCAGTCATTTTAGTAAAAAAATGCACTGTTTTCAAAAATGCGTCATACAAGCAAGGGAATTTGTACAAATTATCTCTGGGGCATCCTGATTGAAATTCTATAAAGTCCCCGAAAAAAGGATGTGCTCAAGCCGCCATCTTGGAAAATGGAGACAAAATACCATTTTTGGTTTCTACTAGCTTGACCATTAAGTTTAGAGAAAAAAAATGATAAAATAAAAATAGTTTCTCATGCAATTGTCTAAATATTTGGTATCTGTAGTTTTTTTCTGTAACCAACCCTTTAGCGTAAAAAGCCGTTTATGTTTTGGTTCATGGGAATAATAGCATAAGTTTGTGCAATATCATTATTTAAAGAGTACATAATTGAAATAGCATTTTTGGGAAATCATTTAACAGTATGCAAGGTGTTGTAAACAAATTGTAATAATAATAATCACGTAATACTAATTCATTTTACAGTTTCTGGGAAAAAAAATGAAATGTTCGATTTATGTACATATTCTTGACAATTCATAAAGACATGTTAAGAATTCTTTTCAATATCATCAAAGAGATATGTATACAAATGTTCAATTTAATCAAAATAAAAAAACTCCCTACTAAAGCTTAGTCGTCATTTTCTTCACTGTCGATGTCAAAAATGCTCCGCATAATTTCCACAAGTCGAGTTTTGGCAAGTGGTGCACATCGCAGTCCTGATACTCGCAGAGTTTGGTATAGCATGACGTCTTACAACTACTGCAGATCCAGTGTTGCACTTGTAAGCATACTCGAAACAAGTGTTGGGCAGCGACTGCGCTGTTTGGAGTGAGTGTTGTCAAATGTTTTATTTTTGCGCTGTTTTGATATTATATTGTTATGTCTGTAATATCCAACTCCATTCAGACTTGTACTAGTCTGGTAGCCATAAAGATATAAAGATAGAAATATCTCTCCTTCAGATTTAACGTCTTCTTTTGAGGCTGAGGGCAAATTGAACACTTACAGTAGTCTCCTCAGGATTGTTCTTGAGGGTTGAAGATTTGATTTCCCCCTGATTATTTACTCCTGACGTGGTGTTACATCCATGTATATGTGCAAAAAGAAGTTCAACACAGATTTAACCTAGAGCTTCTTTTTGCCGAGATATGTTGAACACCGTCGGGTTGCTTTGTTTTGAAGCTGAACGATAGAAGAATATTGTATCAGTCATGGCTGTCTTTGACGTAAGCAGAACTATAGTAGGTCGGTGTCCTGACCTACAACGAAAATCTATCAATGGCTGTTGAAACAATAACCAGTCGGCTTCTGATTCTGCTTGGCTAACTAGAATGTTTGAGTTCCTGAAACGACTGGTTAAAATGTCTATAATTTATTTCTTGTTGCTGCTATTTGATAAAAAAAGTCATCCTGAGTTGTTGTTGTTAGGGAATTGTTATTTATTTTAGTGTTTGCTGACTACTTTCCTGTAGACAATTGTTAATAGTAGGCTTGTTTGGGTAACTATCAAATAGTACAGTTATCTCCGTAATGTGACTTCACATACGATACATAGCTGGTGAACACTTCCTCATAAGTTGCTGGTCGTGGCCACATGACACTATGTAAGTGGGCACCATCAATTACGTAAACACAGTCACTGGGTAAAAAAGCAGAGTCTTCACATTTAAACACTTGGACAAGTGATGACTTTTTAGTTTTTTATCAATAACACATAATCAAACAACGCTAGTGGTTTTGGTGCAAGCTCATACTCAAAGCATTTCTTCAAGTCCTTTCTGTCATTTATAACAACTACACTTAGTAACTCGTTTATAATAATATCGGAGGTCACCACTGCAAGTGGTGTAACTTTATCTTTTCTGTGTTTTTAACTTTAAAATAAGTTGTTATATAATATTAAAAATAGTATATACCATATCAAAAATATAACGACAGAGGGAGGATTCGATCCAACTATTATCGGCATACATAACATACGCCTTAGATCGCACTACTTTACAAAAAAAAAAAAAAAAAAAAAAACATCAAAAATTATCTAATATGAATAGACTGTTAAACAACGTAAAACAGGATACAATATTTTGATGAAATGGTACTACATTGTAATGTAAAACAAAATAATGTGTTATCATTGCTTTATTCATTAAATTTATTAATTCTTCGTTAATAACCTTTTGACGAGTAATAAAATCTATTTAAGCCAATCAACAAAATACTGAATTTTGTTGGAATTTATTTTTTGTATTGTAATTAAAAGCATCTTTATATATATAACACGTGAAGCCGTTTTTTGTAAACACAACTCCTCCCTTATTTCTGGACCAATTTTAATGTTTGAGGTTTCAAAAAATTCGTCTCATTTCGTAGTTTTGCAATAAGGTTTTAGATGTCAAAAATTCTTATCCTTAATGGCGTGAGCTAATCTCAAAGGTCGGGTTTTCCCCATAAGATTAACATGGAAAATATTTAAAAACCATTTCTATACAAAACAGCTGTTTATAATAAGAAACAAACTAATCCAGCTGATTTCGTGGATGTAAATAACGATGATTACAGTATTCAAAAGGTTATAAAAACATTTTAATACAAAACAGCTGTTTATAATAAGAAACTAACTAATACAGCTGCTTTGTGGAAGTAAATATTGATTTCTATAAGGGAGGACATGAATTATTTATTCAAATTATAAAATTTACGAACTAATTTGTTTTGAACATTTAACATTATTTACCATCTTAGTTTTGAGGTTATTATTAATCCTACACTTTTATTATAAATAAAACATAACATATGTTTTTAGAAGGTCGCACCGGGGGGGTGGCGTGCGGAGCACGCAGGGGTCTCCCCTAGTAGTCTATAATGTAGCACATTTTTTACAGTTACCTTGAATATGTAGTAGGCTACATCAAACGACGTTATTGCCACAATATGAAAACCTATACTAAAAATAATAACTCAATGACAGTAAGCAATTATTATTGTGCACTCTTAACCTCAAAAACTACCCTAACAACCTGCGTCCAGACTTCAACGCTGGTAACTTGACGCTGTCAACGCGCAGTACGTAAATTCCCCGCTGGGCCTGAACGCCATTTTATACCCCTATGGTTGGTCTATGGAAAAACTATAGGTACCAAATTTGTTAATAATTACGTAAGGAACAATTTTTACTTGAAAATTATTTTTCTTAACCCAATGGTTAGACAATAATTAGCAAAAAGTGGAATTTTGGCCGCCATTTTCCGAGATGGCGTCTTGAGCACAACTTTTTTCTTCGAGGACTTTATAGAATTTCAATTAGGATGTCCCAGAGATAATTTGTACAAATTCACTTGCTTGTATGACAAATTTATTTTGGAAACACTAAAATGACTGGACTATATGGAAAAAATTGTCGACAACGCTTTCAGTAAGATCACTCCCAATCACTTAAACAAGAAATATATACATTTTTTACCTCATTGGATTTTAATTCTTATAAATTTATAGAAAAATTACATTCAAATTGTCCATTTTCAAAACTAATTATTTTAATAAATCAAAAAAATTAACGATACCAATTTTTTTTTCAGTGATATGTTTTGTTTCTAAAAATTGAGCAGATCTTATAAAATGTTACTAGTGTGACCCGGCATTGCTTCGCTATTGCTTGATTTGAGTATATAAAATAGTGTATATTTATATTGAATTGAAAATTTAGTGAATGCACTGAAAAATTAATTTTGAAGTGCCTTGTGGTTAAAATAAGACTCTTATGATCAGGGCAGTTGGTAAAGTGCGAATTAAACATATGGGTATTTAATGATTTATTTTATACAATTTATTTTATAGTAGGGGAACCCCTGTGTGCTCCGCACGCCAACCCCGTTGGAACTTTCTATACACATAGTCATGTTATGTTTTCTGTATAATAAAGGTGTAGGATTAATAATAACTCCAAAGCTAAGACGGTAAACAATGTTAAATGTTCAAATCAAATTATTTCGTATATTTAAAACAGCAGTTATAATAAAAGTTAAAAGAACCTTTAAGGCTACACTTTAATAAAAACCCAACCTAAAAGTTAGAATTACAAAGTTTGAAATTAGCTATTAATGTAAATATTACAGCAAACTGTTATTTTCTTCAATTGGTTGCTATGGTAATAAATGTAAATACATGTGTTGATTTATCAGTCTAGGCCTAACCTAAGATTTTTTCCGACTAAATTTACAAATATTGAAATAAAAAAATGTTTTTATCGAAATGAATTATAGCTTATGTAAAACTATTTTTTCAATCGGTTCTGTAGTTCCAAAGATTACCCCTACATACAAACAAACAAACAAAAAAAAAAAAAAAACTTTACCTCTTTATGATATTAGTATAGATGGATATCCATCCCAATGTAATTATTATTTAACTTTAAAGGTAAGTGATCATTTCATTACGTTGACTTAAGTAATCAAATTGCAAATGGGTATTTATATCGCTTAAGAATAATATTACACAAATTTAGCTTTATAGCTTGTAGGAAGTTAGTGCAATTTATATTTATTGTATGTAGGTAGCTACCCCATTCTAATAACTCTTGATTGTACTGACCATATTCTCTAAACAATCCTGGTACTAATTATGTGAAAATTGGGAATGTATTTATACAAAAAAAAAAATAATAAATAAATAACTGTAGAAATTATTATTTAATTTTAAGGGTAGTTACTTCGTTTTAATCAATTACGCGGTACTAGTCGAAATTCGGTTTACCGTTTTTATATAAAATGTATGAAATAAATGTACAAAATTTCAGCTATTTAATTTTAGGGGAATGAAGTAACAAATTTATTGTTATGGGTTGGTATCCCAGTTTTCATCCATAAAATCAAATACCAAAACTCGAGGGCTCTAATATGTATGCATCACATAAGAAATAATTATGCAAAGTTTCAGTTCTCTATTCTCATAGGAATTAAAGGAGTATTGTTTTAGTGTAATTACTCCATTTTACCCCTTAAAATGTAAGTAATCGAAATAAATACTTTTACGGCGTTATCTCCCTTTGGCGATAGTTAACCACTATGCCAAATTTGGATCCGTTCTTTCAAACGGTCTGGGCGTGCATCGAGAACACACATACATATTGTATCATGCATACCCACATACTTTTCTGTTTTATAGGCTACTAGGGGAACCGCCCCCGTGGCACCCCGTGGCACCTCGTGGCGAAGTCAATGCAAACAGATTATTGTACACTCTTAATATTTACACGGGAATTACGGTTGATTAGGATAAATTCATTTGGATCAAAGTAGAGTGGTGGATGTAGCGGTGACCTATACATTAGGAAGACAGATTGAAATGCACCATCCCCAAAAATTCGAATAACGGCAAGCTTTGTAATTTCACCTTTAATATTATAAATAATCAATCACCAAAATTTCAAAAAAAAATGTTAATATGCCAACTAAATGAAACAATATAATATGGTATACCAGGCGTTTCACTCATAATACAGTAAGATTTTTCATTAGTTTTTGTTTGTGTTTGCTTTTACCTAATCTAAACAAATGTGAAGAATAAATACCTGATTTTAAATTTGCCAAGTTGGTTGCTATGGTAATAAATGTAAATGTTTATAATAAAAGAGTTTTGGTTCAGTATGGGCCTAACCTAAAATTATGTTAAGTTTTTTCAAATCAGCTGTTTATAATACGTAGCAATATATTATGATAGATTTAAATTATAATACAGTAAGTATTTTTCGTTGATTTTTGTTTGTGTTTGATTTTAATTTATTATAATAAGATAAAAAAGTTGTTAGTTGTGAATAATAATAAACTGGTTCGGTTCGGTGAATAATAATAAGTTGGTTGTATATATGGTAATATAATGTCAATGCAATCAACAATTTATCTTGCTAAGCTTTTGATTCCAATCAGCTTTCTTATCTGTTATACGGCTGGGAGTTAACTACCGAATCTACACTATATTTACGCTTTGAAATCAAAATGTCACAAAATTCTTTCTTGGTGCGCGTCTATGACTCTTTCGTATTTTTATCTGTAGTAGTTTTTGCTCTACGTAGATTCTATGCCAGTCAGTCAGTCATTCAGTTAGTCAGAACAAAGCCGTTTATATATACTGGGTGTCCCCGAACTCTCTATACCCCTTTTGTGGGTATGTTCCTGAGATCCAGACAAACATATTTTTCAATGTAAACATGGGTCTGCGGTGCTTATTTTTTCGTCTGTCTGTCTGTATGTGTTTTTTACAAAATACTTAATATTTTTGGAAGTAGAAAAGATAAGTCTAACAACCTAAATTAACACTAAGCCTACCTTTTTTTTACTTTTAGTCGATTTCCAAAAAATCCACTGAATAAATTCTGCATCATTACCTAAAACAAAGCAAAAATCCGATTATATTTTCTGAATAACATTGTTAGAAGTACAAATATAGGGAAATGAATTTAGGAACAACAGTTCTGAAAACCACTGCGGGAACTCGCGGCGAAACAAAAGCAAACCGATTATAGCATAGTCTGATATTTTCACAGAAATTAATATTGATTAGGACAGATGCATTTGATAGGGGTATATAAGCGAAGTAGGCACAGAGTTTAAGTGTGAATGTCAGAATTTGTTTTATAAAATAGAGAGATATTAAGCTAACTAAAAACATTTACCGATTCTAAATTTTGCCAATTTGGTTGCTATGGTAATAAATCTAAATGCTTTCAAGGGACGTTTATTGGTTCAGTTAGGCCTAACCTAAAATTATTAAGCTTTTGGTACAAAATCAGCTGATTTATTTATAATATGTAACAACAGATGTTTGAATTATAATACTTTAAGCCTTTTTCGTTTAGTTTTTGTTAGGTTTTGCTTTATTTTGTTAATGAAACTTTAAAAAAAGCAGTTGGTTATGAATAATAAAATTAACTTATTCTAAATTTGATAAGTTGGTTGCTATGGTAATACATGTAAATAATGCATTCAACAAAATGATAACCTAAAATTGTGTTGCAAAATTTTTTTAAACTCCCGTATTTTGAAAATGATTACGCTTTAAATTCCTTACTTAGTGAGCGTCTGTGCCCCGTAAATGTCTACTTTCCAATTTTCGTATTTTTATCTGAAGTATTTTTGGCTGTAGGTTCATTATGAATGTGTCAGTCAGTCAGGACTTACCGATCAATATATATAAATCTATATATATATATATAAAAGCCAAAACCCACTGACTCACTGACTCACTCATCACGATTTCTCAAAAACTACCGAACGGATTGGAATGAAATTTGGTATGTAGCTTCCTCTAGGGCCATAGGTGCTCACTA